>JAQQSW010024066.1:0-10155 GCA_028646575.1 Pseudocheirus occidentalis
CCAATGGAATTCTTCCATGTCAACAGGGGAATTCACACCTTTTCACGGGGGGGGGGGGGAATTCACACCTTTTCACCAATGGGCAGAGTTCTATACTTAGCCCTAAGTTACTAGGGTCTACTTAACCCTAAGTATATCAAACAAATTGATTACCATTACAGATATACATCTTCATACATGGGTAATATGTGAATTTGTTCTTGCCTATGCTTATTTATTACTAAGGATAACTTTTTTAAGGTCTAAAGAATGGAAAACAGGAAACAAAAAATAAAAACCAAAAAAGTAAACAAAATCCAACACTGGTGAGTGTTGCTGAATAGACTAAGGTTTCTGTTCTTTCTGTGCTAGGCAGAGGTGAGTCTCTCTTAGACCTTTCTGATCTCTTTGTATGATTGATTCAGGGTGTGTTATTTGTTTGCCTGGTCACTACCTTCTCTCTCTATACTCTTTCATTCTGGAGAGCTACATGCCCTAGCACATAGAGCATGGAGTCTGGAAAAAGGAAAATTTAAATTCAAATCCAAGCTCAGAATGTTTTTTACTATCTGTATGGCCTTGTACAAATAACAACCTCTTTTTGCCTCAGTTTCCTCAGCTGTAAAATGGGGATAATAATGGCATGTACCTCTCAGGGTTATTGTGAAGATCAAAGGAGATAATAATTGTAAAATGCTTAGCATGGTGCCTGGCACAAAATAAATGTTATATAAAAGTTAATTATCATTGTTATTTTTGTAATTGTTACTATAGTAAACACATCATGTTATAACACTTAGCTTACTTCTTACTGCATGGTCAATATATTATCTTTCAGATCAATGTGTCCTATTTCTCTTTGTGGAGTTTTATAACTTCATTTCAATATTCACAGCATCCATGACAACAATGAATGTGCTGGTTAAGAACTGAATCACAAAATGTAACAGACCTTCCACATGGAAGACAGAATCAAAACATTTGTTCAAACACCAGAAACTCAAATCCCCACACCAGAAAGCCAAATCCATCATAGCAAACAAGAAGTAGGTACATATCACCAATGCAGAGAACACTGACATCCCCAAGCATTCCCTCCATCAGACCTTCAAAACAAAACAGACTCCCTTAAGCAAAAATGCCCTTCTCTCATTCATGCTATCTACTGTGCCTCAGCTCTCCCTGTTCCCAGCTCTGCTCGTTCTCTGTTCTGCTCCTTCCTGCGCCACTCTTCCTGCTCCACCCTTTCAGCAAGCTCCTTCCCCTTTGCGTGCCATATAATTACATTTGGCTTATTAAGGGCTGGGAACGTCTTCAAATTCCCTTAGGCCTATTAAGGGTCAGGGAAGATCTTCAGATTACTATTACTATTACAAGTGTATGTTAAATTAAAAAAAATTATTATAATCATACTATTTCAGGGCTCACCACTGAAAACTTTCCTAACATTCAGATAGGGGTTTGTCTCTTTACATTAATTTAAATTTTAGTTGATCCCTAACTAACCCTTGTTTTCTTTATGTATCAGGTAAAAATAAGGATATTGGAAATGTTTAATTCAAAGAAACAACCAGTGTCTATAGTTGTCCAGGTGCACAAAGGAAATGTTGAGGAAAGAGCAGATGTTTATTTGGAATTTCCCTTAGTTCCTGAACAGGTGGTTATTACTAATAATTGTAATGGGAGTCTTCTGCTCTGAGATTCATGTAGAAGATCCAATTGATTTTCTAAATATCTCTGTTATTTGCCTTAGCTTATCAGTCCTTTCAATCTTTTCTTTTTTTCAATTGCCTCATGGAGCACCAGTTCCTTTTGGCTTTGTTCTTTCAGTGTTCAGTCCTAATTGTCACAGAGACAGGATATTCCTATTATTGCTGTAGTCTCTACTCCTTTTCAGTCCATATCATAAAGATTGTCCCATTAAGAGCATCTGACTGTGATTCAAGTTCAATGGTCACAAATAGTTCTTAGTTATGGGAAGAATACTTATTCCTCAGTATCCTTTGGGATTCTAAATGAATCACAGAATATCAGTCAGTTTCAACCCTTTCTTGGAGAAAAGTTCAACATCTCAACTCAGAATGCAGAAGGAAGTTCAGAAGGTGACACAGAAAAACAGAGCAGTTTGGGTACTTTGTATTGAATTTAATATAGATTTAAAAAACATAGACCTTAAGAACAGAAGGTCACAGTTTTATATACAGTATTCTGTTTATCTTTTTGCTTATATGGATATTCATCTCCATTGATGTTTAATTTCACAATAAAATTATAACAAAACCACAAGTCAGATAATAAGCAGCTGAAAATTTCAACTTCCTTCTTTTTTGTTTTTGATTTTTTTGGAGGGGGGAAGGCAGGGCAATTGGGATTAAGTGACCTGCCCAAGGTCACACAGCTAGTATGTGTTAAGTGTCTGAGGCCAGATTGGAACACGGGTCCTTCTCCCTCCAGGGCTGATACTCTCTTCCCTGTGCCAGATTTTCAACTTTATTCTTCTAAACATTTAATAATATGGTCTAAACATTTAATAATATGGGGTTTTTTTTGTTTTTTGACTTAGATAGACCTGACCTGCCCATTCACCAGTGTCGAAAATGACCAGCATGTGGAAACTTCTTTCACCAATACAAATCAGTGATTCTTTTGTAGCTTATAATCTTTTTTGTGCTTTCAATTTAATTTAATTTTTCTAAATTATATCTATACAAAACAGACTTATACGTGTATACACACACATATATATTCTATGTGCAGTCATAAAACATTTCCATATTAACCACGTAATTTATAGTTTTAGAGAGATGACTGGGGTTGTTGATGTAAGCAAATATATTTATGTATCTAACATATGTACATATATAATAAGTGTATATATTTGTATTTATGATATGTATAAGCATCTAACTGATAGGGCTTACACCATAAGCAAGATTATTTTCTTTATTTAAAGAAATCTTTCCAGACAAAAAAGAGACTTTGTTATTTACTTTAATGACTAAAAAAAATGGATAATGAGAAAGTGGTGAGTGTCGCATATTTTGATTTTATAGAAGTAGTCTATGAAGCATTTGCTCAAATAGTATTCTATCAATCCACTTATGTAGGCTTAGATACGTGCAGTTATGAAAGTTAAAACTGACTAAATGACTGCAAAGAAAAGTAACAAAAAATGACAATATTTTGGGAAGATGAGTATTGGAGTGCTACATGGACTTTGTCTTATGTACCATCTCCCTTAATGATGTGGAAGTAGAGGCACATAGCGTATTAATTAAATTTGACAAGGATGCTGATTTGGTTAGCAGTCTGAACCTAGAGGGTTTAGAATCATCAGTTGAAAGTAATGGGAAAAATTCTACTTGGAAAAATGCATATAGTACATTTTGAGAGAAATAAGCCATTAAAATAAATATTGTGAAGCCTTAAAACTAGAAATAAAGCGTAGGAAAAATAGAAACAGAAAGGACCAATAGGCCAGTCATGCTGTTATCTCACTAAAAAAAATACTCCTATGTATCCCCTAAAACTAAATGCTCTACCATTTATATTCCTTCAGTGAAGATATTTTTCTTATTATAATTTTAAGATTTTTCTTTCTGGATGGTTTCTGCATTTCCAGCTTTAGGTATGCTTACTTCAATACAAATTTTAGTTAGTTGCTTTTTATGAGACAAAGGACATTGGATTTGTTTTCAAGGGACTTGAATTCAAATGCTCACTCTGCTGCTTACTACTTATGTGGCCTTCCACAAATAATTTAACCCTCAGGAACCTCTTTTCCCTTATCTGTAAAATGATGGCATTGGGCTACATGACTTTTCTGGTGCCTTTGAGTTCTAAATCTATAATTCTATGATCATAATGGATAATCCTTCCACCAAGACAGATCCCAGCACCTCTAAGCCCAAGGATTCATTGCTTATTCATTGTTGTAACCCAAAAGTGTCTGTCACTTGGCAAACAACTTTCTAGTTATGAGTCTATCCAAACTTCACTAAGCTTATCCTCAGATGACACGTACCCACTCTATTGCTTTGGTAGAAGATATATGTGTATATGTGTTTCTATTTTTACAAGACCTGGGATTTCATCGTTGTAAGAAACTCCTCAAATGGAAAACCTTCTACCAATACTCATCTATATTTTTTATATTTCACATCCTTATATAGTGGTCTAAGGTCTGAGAGTTTATAGCTACATTTAGCTCATCATTACACTGAGCAAATAAGTGTGGGTACACACACATATATTTTATACACATATACTATGCTTCATGCTTATCATATATTTTATGTCTCATATCATATATCACACATGTATATATCACACATGTATATATCACATATGTGTGTGTGTTTTCCATGTGACCATGGACTAATTGTATACAATCTTATGTCTATCTATTTATCTATCTATCTATCTATCTATCTATCTATCTGACCCTTTGACCCCAGCTTTCTCCTCTCTAAAATATGGGATTTGAATTAATAGACCTTAGAGATCTGTTACAGTAAAGTTCTATGGTTGTTTAACCTGACAAGAGTCCACTGCCAGGAAACATTTTCAATTGATACCCTCTTATTCTCCCCTCCACCTAGATTCTCTCATTTAAAGTGGTTATCTGTGGATTCGGGGCTACTTGTACCACTGGCCAAATCCTAACTTAACAGGTATATATATACGCCAAATCCTGATCTTGATACTTTAGGATCACCTGATGATCTAATTTTGTCTGTCCATTCCAGACTGAAGATCTGTTGCTTTATTTTACCTACAGTCACTACATATTTTTCATTAGTTTTTCCTTTTTGACCCCATACACTACCACAGTCAACAGTTATAGTTTGATATTCAGTAGGGGCCTTTGATCTGGGATTAGGACAAGGACTCTAACCTTTACTGTGTGCATCAAGATTTGATTTATATTTATATTATCTTTTCTATGACTTCTCTGATGAATATAGCAGCATTGTGGCACTCCTATGAATGGAGGTAAAATAGCACCACATTATAGTAAAGTTTTATAAATAGTAAAAATGATTTTGTTTTAAAATTGGTAATGTATTATAAGTTTATCCTGAGTATAACCTTGCTAAATCTCTGTGGGTTGACTTTATTAATAAACAATAAGAATGCTGAAAATAAGGACTAGAAAATGACTTAGAATTTACAGAGAATTTTGTGTCCTTTGTTTCCTATGGTGACTTGCCTCAAGTTATATTGGTGTGGCTTAAATTATTTTTCCCCAATATGACCACTTATAACTAATTCAATTAACTATATCATTGTCATAACTAACTTTTACCTTGTATTGAGGATAGAGCCTATTGGTTCTGACTCAAGACTTGAAAAATTACAGGCATAAACTTATCATTGCTTACTGACATTTTTTCCTCTTGCTTAAAGGAAGTTAGGGGAAGTTCTAGAACAAATGATTGAAAACGATTGAGACATTGGAAAATAAGGACTGATCAATGATGAAACTTCAAGTATTTAAAGTTTTTCAGCATGGAAAATAGAAAATCAAGTAGGATAAAACAATGCTGGTTTATTATATCAAGGTTGAATGCATTTTTTATACTCATATCACTTTAATCTTCTCTACCTAGCTTCTCATAGGGAAGCCAATGTGCTGTGCTGGGAGAGACAGATCAGTAGACTTGGTTGCTAATGGGATCTCACCTTTTAATAACAATAAACTCCTATTTGTATAGTATTTCATATCATTTTCATATGGCTTCTCTAATTTAATCTTTATCAATACTTTTTTTTTATTTTTGGAGGGCAGTTGGGGTTAAATGACTTGCCCAATGTCACACGGCTAGTTTTTTTGGGGTAGAGTGTCTGAGGCCGGATTTGAACTCAGGCCCTTCTGACTCCAAGGCCAGTGCTTTATTGACTGCGCCACCTAACGGCCCCTATCAATACTTCTTTATAGTAGGATAAGGGTAGATGATATTGTCCCTCTTTTACAGGTGAGATAACAGACTCTGAGAGAGTAAATGACTTGCCCCGAGCCATACAGAGAGTAAGTGGGAGAGCAAAGAGTAGAGCTTGGGCCTTCTGATTCCTTTCATAAGCAATATTTTTCCTCATTAGGGTATATTAGCTCATGTAATCAAGAAATAGAATTTATAGCTGAAAGCAATTTTAGAGATTGTTTAGTCTTCTTTCTTAATTTGTCTGGTAAAAAGAATGATTCCCAGACAGGGGAAGTATCCCTCCCAAGGTCATATACTGAAGTCAGCAAAAATACAAGTAATGTTGGCATTGGTACATCAAGAGGGAAAAATTCTAACTGGGCAAAGTGTTGACCTTATAAATATTTAAGGCATCAGGGAGCATGTCGGAGACTCAACTTACCTATGACCTATTATCAGAAGTGCTCTTTCTGAGAAACATAAGAGACTCACTTTTTTTCTAGGACCAAAGATGAATTATTATGACAGCACATCTCATTACTTTGGAGTCAGCTTCTTAGATATTTTGTTGTGACACCTACAGAGGAGATTTCTAGGCAAGATCCTAGAATAGCTCTAATAGCTGCCAAGACATGGAATTCATCCAGGACAGGAGGCTGGAGCACTTGGAAACATTCCAAAATAGATCCTAGGTACAGAAGTTGGAACCCTAGAGTATGGCAGGGGAGTGAACTGAAAAATTTCGGGTCATCCAAGGTAGTCACTGACCTTGGCCAGTTCACATAGGTGACAGATGGAGGCTCCCTAGAAACCCTTTCAAGTTTATTGTTTCAGGTCAAGGACAAAGTCACATGGGGGAGAAATATCTGTCTATATCTATGTCTATATCCATATCTATATCTGTATCTATATCTATGTCTATGTCTCTTTATGTCTATCTCGCATATCACATCTATACATACACACATGCATATAAATACACACATTATATATATATGTATATACATATATATGAGAGAGAAAGAGGGAGAGAAAGAGAGAGAGAGAGAGAATTCTAATTCATACTTTCACTTCCTGGTTTCATTCCTATTCTGCCTGTCATTGTATCATGAATGAGAAATCTTTGTATGGAGAGTTCAAATTCTTCATGCAGACTGTATTCCTATCCACCTGGCCCGAGTCATGCAGAGTTCAGTTTGGGGCAGCTAACTCCCTGTCATCCTTCTGCCAAGACAACCCCAAATACCTCCTGAAAACCATGCTTAGAGTACAGAAAATCAGTCTTATCACCTTCACCATACTAACTTCACTAATTCACTTTTAGTTACAATTCCCAAAGCATCATGAAAATAAAGGTGACTTTTAGTGGAATTTTACTGTACCCTAGCCTTGAACTTTCAGATTTATGAGCATTCAGAGACAGTAAGCCAGCACTTGATGCCTCTTCTGAAATTAAGTGATGAATATGGAGAGATTGCTATGGTCAAAAGGTGATATCCATATCATGAAGCATTACTATATTGAAAGGATCCCCTGAGAGGTAGGGGTGCCTCAAGTGGAAGCCTGTAGGGCTAAGATTAGGATTAGGGGGAAAAAGGGAAAGAAAGAATGGGGAAGTGTTGGGTTATTCAAGCTTGTATTTCTGGAAGGCAGAGCACAATCTACCTGTCAAAATTCTCAACCTGATGTGTTTTCAGTGCAGTTATTGGTGATGAATGACTTGGGTCCAACAATATTTACCTGCCAAAAGTTAATGTGACTATTCCAATGGTTTGGGCAGGAAATGAGAACCCCGGATGTTTCTGGAGTCAGTGAGACAATTAATTTGATTTACATCCATCACATTACAGAGAACTAAAATTTCATCTGCTCCTTCTAAACATTCGTTTGGGGAGAAACCACATTACTTTAAGTGAAACACATCAGTCAAGCTGTTTATAAAATACACAGTGACTAACAAGGATGGAAAGCCAATAACAGAGCAGAGAGATCACAGATAATGCCAAGACAGGAGAATGCATTAGATCATATTGCAGACATTTGAAATAAGGAGATAAACCTTTTGGGTGAAAACTCTGCAACTTTGCCCAGCTAAGAAAATAAGGACTCTCTTGATATCTTTCTAAGACCTAAGTGACAAACCAAAAAGGCCAGATGGCAGGAAGAAAGAAGATGCTACTTCCCAGGACAGGAAATGAAAGTTACTGGGAGATTCAAAGGAAAGAGGCAGAGATCGTTGGGTTGTCCATTCCCCAACTACCCTCCCCACAGGAATTGCAGGCACTAATGCAAATAAGATGGAAGAGATGTCTGGGGAAAACAAATGGAAAATTAAATGTGCCTATGAAACACATACCACATAGGGGCAATAGAGAACTGCTGTGAATTTTCCCATGAGAGGTCTGCAGTTCAGACCCTTCCAGTGAGCTGTAGGGAACTACAGATGTTCCTGATTTCTCGTTGCTTCTGAGAAAGATGACTTAAGTGTTTTTTATTTCTAATTTTTTGTATTTCTCAGAGTTCATAGTCTTTATATAATCCATAAGTAAGCATTTCTTGAACCAATTCCCATCTTAATTAAATTAGAAGGTATCTCTCCACACTCTCACTGGATAAGTTTAAAACCAAATTCTGGTCTTGATTCAGAAAATCTGGGTTTGAATTCAAGCTCTGACACTTGCTATGTGACACTTGACAAGTTGTTTAACCTCCTTTAGTCTTTTTCCCTTAAAACAATTATTTTATAAGCTATTTATCCCATGGCATCATAGAGAGGGAAATATTTTACCAGTCTTAAAGCAACATAGAAATAAACTTTTATTATACAAGGGCACTAGATCATCACATGCCTAAGCTGGAGTTTCCCATTTCGGTAAAACAGAAGATGATGGTTTTCCTCTAAATGTATGATGATGACAACTGTCAATGTTGAATCAACTGGTTTTTGCAGTCTGTGTTTATATTTTAGGATACAGTCTATGTAATTTGAAGATACATATACCAACGACTCTAGCCTTAAGTCCAAAGCTCAGAGATTATCAAAGCTGAGCAGAACTTACAGGTCACGTGAGACTTAACCATGTATTGGCTAACCCTTGACTAGGACCATTAACTAAGTCACCTTATCTCTCCTTCCAGGTGAATCTGACTAGTACAACTTCATGATACAGATATGGTAGTTTCCAGTATGATCCATAATGATATCACATTGGATTGGTACAAGATTTGTGTGGAAAATCATTTAGGGCTCACTACCTTTAGTACCATGAACAGTTTGAGCCCAGAAGAAATTTGGGGCTAGAGATGGGATATGGCAAGTGTAATGACTAAGTCACAGAAAAGGCACAGATGAAGGTATTTGAAAAGAGATCAACAAATCATTGAATCTCATATAGCATTTTGGTTTCAATGCCCTTGTGTACCCATCCTCAACTATTTTGAAATGTAGTTAAAGTCAAGTAAACCAGAAGTTTTTAAAGTGCTTATCAAGCACTGTAGATGTGTATCTTTCATATACAACTATAATTTATAAAGTCCAAAGATCTGAATCTTACCTAAATTTTGTATCTCTATTTGTAGCTCACAGTTCTGTTTATGCATTTATTGGATACTAAATGAATTGATTAATTCTCACTAAACTGAATGCAGCAGGTCTCTGCCAGAGACTGAGGAAGTTTGACCTCTTCAAAACCTGTTATCAATATCCTGCATCAGGGCACAGAGTTGGAATCAATAGTATGTGGAAGATGACAGGCAAAAGCAGAAGTATGGTTATCCCATACCTAAGGACTATTTACCCCACCATCTTACTCTTAGGCCTTAAAGGCTTTTCCATAAGTCCTTGGGTGAATTTCCTTTTACTTGTTTTCTCCTATAATGAGAATATGAGCTCCCTTGCAAGCAAAAGCTGTCTCAGGTTTTCTGTTTGTAGACATAGGTCTTAGCATATCATTTGGAAGAAGGTAAAATAAATGCTGATTCCTCTATATTCTTGAGGTAGCTAAATGGCAGAGTACATAGAGCACTGGGATCTATGTCAGGAAAATCTGATATCAGACACTTATCAGTTGGTATAAGCTTGGATAAATCACTTAAGTTCTATCTGCCTTAGTTTCCTTAACCGTTAAATAGTGAACATAATAATACCTACATTATAGGGTTTTTATGAATATCAAATTAAATAATGTTTGTGGAGTTCTTGGCACATAAGAGGCACTTAATAAATGCTTACTCCTTCCCTTTCTCTTTCAGT
>JAQQSW010024067.1:0-10155 GCA_028646575.1 Pseudocheirus occidentalis
GGTGTGGGAGTTCTAACTGTGTTGTCTTCCTCCCGCTCTGTACTTTGATCCTTTTTGTCCCCAAAAAAGGATTCCAAAGTTTTATTACTATTCTTACTTTGCTTCCTTTTCCTGCTCATGTTGCCAGTAAATTATTTGTCTTTTAACTCTGTGGAACTCTGCTTCCAGAGGAGAAAGCTCTGTCCCAAATCGCTGGAGTTTTCACAGCTGCCAGAGCTATTAGGGGGGTGCTGTAGGCCCCACCAGCTTTGGCTCGCTGAAAGCCCACCCCAGGACCACCACCCAAGACCACAATCCAGATCCAGGCCTCTCAACATAAGAGCCTTTGGCCTTTGATCAGTCGCTTTGGACCCCCTGCTATCTGCAGGCCAGGATCTCTGAGGCAGCTGGGTTGGGCTGCTTCCTTGCCCTGGGGGAAGTTGGGCCAGACCTGCTTTTTCCCCCCCAAATTTAGTGTGAATTCCACTGACCTTTCTCTTAGCCTTATTTTTCCTGCCTTGATAAATGTGGAGATTGCCCCAGATGCCACCAATCTACTCTCCTGTAGACTCCAGCTGCAGCTTCTCCTGATCACCCTGGGACCAGGCCATGGTTTCAGGCTAAGCTGGCCTCAGCTGCCACCCTGTCCCAGTAAGCCCCTCCTGCCAATCTGCCTTCAGCGTGAGATGTGTTTTCTGTATTTTTGTGGGTTTTGGAGCCCTAAAATTTTCTTAGAGTCATATTTTATAGGTATTTAAGGTGGCTGTCTGGGAGCTGCAAAACTTTGCTGCTTCTACCCACCACCTTGGCTCCACCCCAGTAGATTCACTTCTTGAGGTAGCTAGGTGACACAGTGGATAGAGTGCCCCGACTGGAGTTGGGAAGACTTATCTTCCTGAGCCTGTCACTTCTGCCCAGAGCTGTAACTAGAAACTGATGCTCCTGGGGCAGGTGGCGCTAGCATTTGTGGAGGCATGGTGGTGATCAGGGAGGAAGACACTCACAGGGTGGTACTATCTGCGTTCTTGAAATCCCCCTAAGTGAGAGAAATGCCACGTTCCAAGCTTGCCCAGTCCATTTCAGAGAGTTATGGCAGAATCTTAAAGCTATTAGGGAAATCCGAGTTTCTTTAGCCTAACATTGCCTGACCAAGGATCCCCTCTACAATAAGATTTGATAAGTGTGATCACCTAGTCTTCATTTGTATACCTCTGATGATGGGGAGCTCATTGTCTGCAAAGGGGCCCATTCCACTTTTGTACAGCTCTGATGGCCAGGAAGTTTTCCTGGGCGTTGAGCTGATCTGTCTCTCTGGATAGAACATAAGCTCCTAGAAACAGGAACTGTTTCACTTTTGCTTCCCTGGTGCTTGCCACATTACTAGGAACAAAATGGGTACTTAAATGCTTGGTGAGTTATTAATTATTTGAATTGATAACATAGGGTAGAAATAAAAAAAACTTGAAGGAACCCTAGAGTTCATTGAGGCTGACTGTCATTTTAAAAATGGGGAGACTGAGGCCTGAAGTGATGAAGGGACCTGACCAAGTGGCAGGATCAGGACTCTTGAAGTTCAAGTCCATGCTCTTTTCATTGCCTTGTCCTGCCTCTACTGTGATGTTATTCCAGCAAATACTTCAAACTCAATGTGCCCAAACTCCCCATTAACTTATCTCTGAGTATTGAACATGGTCCCTAGCATATGGTAAGGCAGCTAGGTGACATAGTGCACAGTGTGCTGGGCCTGGAGACAGGATGACTCATCTTTCTGAGTCCAAATCTGGCCTCAGATACTTAATAGCTGTGTGACCCTGGGCAAGTCACTTCTCGCTGTTTGTCTCATCTGGAAAACAAGCTGGAGAAGGAAATGGCAAACTACTCATTCCAATACTTGCCTAGAAGACTTCAAATGGGGTCACAAAGAGTTGGACATGAATGGAAACGACTGATCAAAGCATAGTACATGTTTATTTTTTTAGTAAGTGTTTATTAAATACTTGTTGACTGTCTTTTCTATTTCTACAGATGGCACCAACCTCCTCCTGGTTACCTGGGCTGAGAATCACCCTTGGATTGATTTTCTCTCTCTTGCCCTCCATCCCCACCCCTCAGGTAACCAGTTATCAGATTCGACTCATTCTGCCTTCAGAAGGGCAAGTTACAGAGGATGAATATAAAAAACACAATAGTCTTTGCGAGAAGAGTATCAGAAACACCAAAGTTCAGAGTGACCTGCGGCTGGCAGGTTACCCCAAAATCCATACTATCTTGTGTATCTCTCTTCTTCTTCCCTCTGATGTCACCAGCCTATTTCAAGCCATTCTCAACATAGACTAGCAGCTCAGTGGTACAGGGACTGCTAGACCTCAAATTAATAAGACCTGAGTTCAAATCTGCTCTCAGATACTTAGTAGCTGTATGATCCCAGAGAGGTCACTTAACCTTGATATGCCTTGGCTTCTTCAACATCAAATGGAGACATTAATACACTTACCTCACAAAGTTGATTGTTGTGAGGTATTTGTGAAATGCTCAGCACCATGACTGTCACGTTAAAATAAGGATTAAAGTAGCACTTATCTCATAGGACTGTAAGGCTCAAATGAGGTAATGGATTAAGGAATTGGTGTTGGCATTGCCATGGAGTCATCTTGATAAAGACAATGTCCTTATTCTTGAGGAAAACTCTGACCAACTGCCCTTTCTTAAGCCAGGGGCTCTAGGGACTAAGTAAGCGCCTGGTTCTCTCTGTGGAACAGGGGCACAGAGGACTTCTTCCTCCCCCCACCCCCACCCCATTCATGGGCTTCAAATAAAGAGCACCACTCCCCCACTGCATCCCCATTTACTCTCTAATTACTCACTGCCCATTATTTCTAGACTCAGGCACCTCCTGCAGGGGTCTTTATGTTCCAGACCTCATGGGGTTTGGGAAGTCAATATTTATTTGGATCCCACTGGGAGACCATTTACAAGCATAACAAAGGCTTCATAGGTGACTCTTCCCTCAGACTTCTGAGGATCAGCCAGCGCTAATCTAACACTCCGCACTCTGTGAGAACCAGGGCCCTTCACACATTTCCCATCCCCTCATCCCCCCTCCCTCTCTCTTACCATCTCTCTCCTGGCCTTGCCTTCATCCAGAGAGAAACAAAGACTAAGGCGGTTCAGTGATACCTCTCCAGTACATGCAGTCTGCTCTGAAAGGGAAGGTAAACTGAAACAGAAGAGACTTTTGTCATACCACCATTTTATAGATGAGCATACCAAAGCTCAAAGAGGGGGGAAGTTTCAAGGCTAGAATAAGAGAGCACTGAGTCCAAAACCCAGAACTCTTTCCAACCCTTTCCTGCTACTTAACATGCCGCACTGGCCTTTGCCATCATCCCTGTCATTGGGAAGGGGGAGGAGGGAGCACCTCACATTTCTTCATAGGATCCCAGAGGCAACATGCAGTAGTGGGTAGAGAGCTGGTTTAGGAAAGCTGTGCTCCAATCCAACCTCTGACTGTGTGACCCTGGGCACTTAATTCCTTAGCACTCTAGGCAACTCTCTCTAGATTTTAGAACAATTGCTAATTTTTGTTGGTAGAGGAAGAGTTTTCCATGGTGCTGAAATTGCAAGTCAACGGTTATCATAGCTTTAGACCTGGAAGGGACCTTAGAAGTCAACTAATCTAACTCTTTAATTTTTACAGTCAATAAACATTTATTAAACACCAACTGTGTGCCAGGCAATGTGTTAAGCACTCAATACAAAGAAAGGACAGTCCCTTTTTTCAGAGAGATCACAATCTAATGGGGGAGGCAACAGTCAAATAAATATATATAAATCTTTGCTCACTTTCTATTGAATGCAGATACCCTTTAGGTAAAGTCTCCCATTTTACAGTTGAGAAAAGTAAGGCACAGACAAATCTTACTAAAAGTCACACAGGTAATAAGCGAGAGAATTGGATAAAGTGGAATAATTTGAAGTCTGAGGATCTGTAATTTCATCACTATAAGAAAATACCACTGAAAAAACTCCCTCTACCAATGAAAATAGGTAATTGCTCTAAAACTTAGAGTCTTAGGCAGGAGTTCTGAACTTATTTTTAAGAAATGTACTACCCTCCCCTTAACCAGAATAAACTCCTCAAATGCATGTAACAAAGTATATAGGATTATGAAGGAAACCACTCACATTGAAATAGTTATCAAAATATTAAATACATTTGTAGACCCCTCCATTAAAAATATAGCTATCAAAATATTTTTAAAAAACAAATGCACAAACTGTGGTATGTGATTGGGATGGAATCCTACTGTGGTATAAGAAATTACAAGCTCCATGACCTGAGACATACATGATTAGACTTGCATGAAATAATGAGGAATAAAATGAGCAGAACCGAGAGAACATATACAGTAAGAGCAATATTGTTTGAAGAAAAACTTTGAGCAAATAAATCATTTTGACTACTATAAATGCCTAAATTAACTACAAAGGACATATAAAAGAAGGCACTATCTGAATCCAGAGAAAGAATTGGTAACTAGAAGTATACATAGAATGATTTTACATATATACATGCATACATATATACATAGATAATATATTCATACACACACACGTGTGTGTGTGTGTGTGTGTGTGTGTGTGTGTGTGTGCCTAATGGCAGTCATCCTCAGGGTGGGAGGAAAGTGGGATAAAAAAAGGAAGTTATATGATAACCTTATTATGTAATTTAAAAGGAATAGCAAATTGTACATAATAGATTTACAATTTCACATGCAATCTTTTTTATTACACTAAATTGTGCAAATGCTTGATTTATTCCATTAAAAAATTAAAATGAATAAATTTTTTAAAAAAGTTCACAGACCTATTTTTTTTTGGAGAAGGTAAGGCAAGACAATTGGGGTTAAGTGACTTGCCCAAAGTCAAACAGCAAATAAAGTGTTGAGTGTCTCAGATTGGATTTGAACTCAAATCCTCCTGACTCCAGTGCTGGTGCTCTATTCACAGTGCCGCCTAGCTGCCCCATTCACAGACCTTCTATAAGAAGGCTTTCCCTTTTGCCCTTAATCTTGCTGTCTTTCACTTGAGATTATCTCTGATTTATATCTTCCATATGTTGTTTGTATATCACGGTTTGCACATCGTCTCCCCCATTAGATTAGAAGCAACTTGAAAGCAGGGAATGTCTTTTTACCTTTCTTCGTATCCCCAGGGCTTGGCACATAGTAGATATTTCATAAATGTTTGCTTAGTTGACCCAAGCTAAGAAGCCCTGTTAGAGCATTGATCAAGGCACACACATAGCCTGGGCACTTTCCTCAAAACTATCCTCTGAGGGAGAGTAGTCCTCATTTAACACAAGAGTAATCAGAGGCTCAGGGAGAAGAGGAGGCTTGTCTATTAACTATCAAAAGCAAGATTGGGAAGGGTGTCTCAGAAAATATATTCAGTATATCAGAACTCATCCGATGTCAGTTTTCAAGAATGGGAGAGCAAGAATCAAAGGGGAAACCTGACCTGTTTAGGGTGGTGCAATGAGAGTCAGGGTCAGGATCAAGCTATGGCTTTTACCTCCTTATTCCCAGCACAGGGCTCTTTCCTCTACACCAGCCTGAGAGTCCCAATCAGAAGACTCAAGAATTCCACCTCTCCGGCTCATTCCTGTTCAGCTGTCAATTAGTGAAGTGTGTGAACCGACATATACTCTAGGGAGAGAAACTCAGTAGTTTCCTTCTAAATTAGAACTGGATCGTGCTAAGATGATCATGTGACGTCCTATACTTTTTTAGGATTGGGGGTTGATAGCTAGACTCCATCAAAATCAACAATCACCTCCTTTGTGCCAGGAACCACACTAAAATGCAGAGGCAAAGGCCACAATGAAGCAGGTTTTGCCTTCAAGTAGCTTATACTCTATTGACTGTAGAGCTATCTAGTCAAACTCCCTCTTTTTACAACCAAGAAAACTGAGTCGCAGAGAAGTTCTTACGTACCAAAGGTCACACAGGTAGTAAAAGATTGAATTGGGATTCATACTGAGGTCCTCTAACTACAAATCAGTCAATCAGAAAGCATATATTAATCACTCATAGGCACTGTGCTAGGGACCAGGGATACAAGGAATGTGCAAAAACACTCCCTGTCCTCAGGAACCTCATATTTTAATGGAAGAGATAATATACACCTAAACTAGTGACAGTGAATAGAATACCAGGCCTAGAGTCAGGAAGACCTGAGTTCAAATCAGGTCTCAGAAACTTACTAGTTGTGTATCCCTGAGAAAGTCACTTAACCCTGTTTGCCTCAGTTTCCTCAGTTGTCAAATGAGCTAGAGAAGGAAATGGGGAAACCATTCCAAAATATCTGCCAAGAAAACCCCAAATGAGATCTAAAAGGGTCAGGCATGACTGCAACAACTCAATCCAAATGAAGGATGAAAGGTAGCCTTAACAGGCTACTGAGTTCTACTAGTCCTGCAGGAATTAGTTCAAGTGTTGTTCTCCTGAGAAGGCCTATGCTGACCACACCAGTCCATGCACTTGCCCTTTTCCCTGAAGTCTTCTAGCACCTGAAGACTGTGGTGCTCATAGAGTAGGAACCACGTTTGTCTCTGTTTTGTGGTGTTGTGTTGTCGACTAATTCAACTCTGTGAACACAAGGAATGTGTTCTCTTCTGCAAGTCAAGTCAATAAATATTTATAAAGCACAATTGACACTTTAAAAGATCTATTATGTGTCAGGAACTCAGGATGCAAAGAAAGGCAAAAGCTAGTTTCTGCCCTTGAGGAGCTCACAGTGCAGTGGTGGAGATGGCATGACAACAATCACACACACACAAACAGGATTCATGCAGGATAAACTGGAGATAATCAAGAGAGAGAAGGTACTAACTAGCAATGTCCTCCCCTCTGGAACCCCCCTCCCATACAGACGAGCACATTGCTGATCACCTACTGGGTGCTCACTAAAGCTTCCCTGAGTAGTCAGTGACTGAGTCACACAATGAATAGCTGTCCTTCTAAATCCAAGAGGCATCGACTTTCAGTTAGTCATTCAATACACCTTTATGAAGCCCGATTCCATGTGGGAAACAAGACTAATCTGTGGTTCCTAATTGTGGAGAGCTTGAAGACAAATAGGGAAGAACAGCAGTAAAAAGAGTGACCCAAGTTCAAATCCAGCCTCAGACATATTAGCTGTATGATGCTGGACTTAACCTCTGTTTGCCTCAGTTGCATTATCTGTAAAATGGGAATACAGAATTCCATCATTGGGGTGAAGGTCAAATGAAATAATATCTGTAAGTCACTTTGCAAACCTTAAAACAGCTTATGAATGCTAACTGTTATCATTGTGTTTCATAATTTTTCCGCTTTCATTTCTGTGGCTGTTTTTCTTTCTACTTATATTGTTCTGGTCATTGTTTAGCCTGTTTTCCTGGCTCTGCTTATTTCACGTAAGTCTTTTAAGGCTTTTCTGTATTCATCATCATTTCTTATAATGTAATATTCCATTGCAATGATGTACTATATTTGGTTTGGCTATTCCTCAGTCCATGAGCAACCACAAAAAGTGCTACTGTAAATATTCTGGTGTTTGTAGAGTCTTTCTCAATGCCAATAACCTCCTTGGGGTATATTCCTAACAGTAGAATCTCTGTTACAATGGAATCTCTAGTTGTACTAATTCACAGTTTCATCAACAGTGCACCAGTATCATCATTATTATGAGCTCCTGGAAAACGTGGCCCATGTTACTTGAATAGAGGAGGAGTGCACTCAATAAAACCTTTGGAATTGAGTGGAATTAGAAAACAGGAATAATCTGGGCCATAGAAATAGTATTTAACTGAGTTTTCAGAATAGTTGACTTCTGGTTCCAACTCTGCCCTTAGTTCATTGTGTGATCTTGGACAAGTAACATACTTTCTCTAGGCCTCAATTATCCTTCTGGAAAAAGAGAGGTTTGGATTATCTGGTTTCAAAGTTTTCATTTAGCTTTAACAAAATATTATTTTTCTAACTTCTGTCAAGTCAATCGGTCTCCTTGCTGTTCAAGATAGTTCACTGCCTGACTCTGGGCATTTTCACTGGCTTTCCCGCCATGCCTTGCATGCTCTTCCTCATCTTTTCTGCTTCCTAGCTTCCTAAAAGTTGTGACTAACATCCCACTTTGTATAGCAAGCCTTTCATGATGGCCCTTTATAGAGGCAATTGGTGGCTAAGCTTAGAATTCAGGAAGACCTGAGTTCCAGTCTGACCTCAGACACTGACTAGTTGTGTGGCCCTGGGTAAGTCACTTAATCATTGTTTGCCTCAGTTTCCTCGTGTGTAAAATGAGAATAACAATGGGGACCATTAATAATCAGTGTGGAGAAGTTACGATAAGATAGGCATACTGGTGCATTGTTGATAGAGCTGAGAATTAGTAGAACTAGAGATTCCATTATAAGAGATTCTACTATTAGGAATATGCCCCAGGAGGTCATTGATCCTAAGAAAGGCTCCATAAACACCAGAATACCCTAGAAACACCTACCTCCTGCGGTTGTCATGGGGAATCACATAAGATATTTGTAAAGAGCTTAGCACAATGCCTGTCACATGTCAGGCGCTAACTAAATGTTTATTTCCTTCCTTCCCTTAATACTGGTGCCTTATCTCTGTTATTCACTTTTATTTGTATTGCCAGGGTTTGGCACATAATAAATACTTAATAAATGTTTATTAACTGACCGACTGGATTCTGACCTTAGAGGGCAGAAACACTGCTAATTCTGGACATTTATTTCAAACACTTACTTGGATGCCACCTAGTTTCTGGAGATGCTTAGTGGCAGTAGAAATTGAGGTGCCACCTTTAGGATTTAGCCTACAGAAACTAGCATAAGTTTTGAATAATTTCACTTGTCTTCTTCCCTCCCTGCCTTGAGTCTATTGTTCTAAATGCAGAAAGGCTTAACTCAAATAGGCTTGTGTGCACATGATTAGTAAGATATTAGCAAGACCAGGGAAGCATGATGTGATTGAAAGAATTCTCGATTCCAGGTCAGGAGGCTGAAGTTGGAATTGTAGTCCTGACCTTTCCCAGGTATGTGACCTGGAAAATCACTTGTGTGTGACACTTGACCTGTCAGCATTCATTTCTCTATGCCGGGAAGCTCAGCATAGAGCGCTGTCCATGGTATCAGGAAGAACCACATTCCAATCCTGCCTCAGACATTTACTGTGTGATCCAAAACAAGCAATTTCTCCTCTCCCAGTCTCAGTTTCCTGGTATGGAAAATAGAGATAGTAATATCATCTTCCACAAAAGTATGAAGATCAAATGAATAAAATAGATGTAAAGCACTTTGTAAACCTTAAAGTGATTTATATATGATAGGTATTATTATGAATTCTTATTGCTACACAATGTGAGATGGCAGCGCTTGTATTATCCCCTCACAGGAAGGATTGTGAGGCAAATGCTTTGCAAACTGTCTTATGTTGTATGCGTGAGAGTTGTGATTATTATGTGAGTGATGAGAAAAGGCTTCCCAAGGCTCTCCAACCCTAGGTCCATTCTTCAGAGAAGAAGAGGCTGAACAGCATGGGCAAAGCAACCCTGATTGCAGAAGCAAGAGGGAGCCTGAAGAGCCAGGTCCAGAGAACTCTCATTATGCGGAAGCTTAGCCACTGTGCATGGTAATGAAATGCTGGGTTAGTGCTAGAGGAAGTCTGTGACATTCAATAGCCAGAAATTCATAGTTATTGCCGCACACTGAATGTCAAATGAATTCATAATGGTGGTGGAGTTGAGCTAAAATATTATCTAGGTTTCAAATGACTGGATTGTTGAAACCTCACTGCAGTCAGGAGAGGGGTGGGAGGAGATGGGTAGCTGCAGTTACCAGCACAGGCAGGGATGTCTTATAGTGGGAAAGCAGGGATGGGGAGGGGAGAAGCAGCCATCTATCAACCCAGTCAGAGTCTGTAGGGAGTCCTCTGTATCCAGCCTCAGCTATAGCCTGCTGCTATCAGGGAGACAGGAGAAGATACGGGCTCTAACCTCTTGGAAATTTTGGGAAAAGAGGGGACCTCCTTCCAATGCCACCCACCCTACTCCACCTGCCAGGCAAACAGCCCCTAATACTGGGCCCTGCTCAATGTTTCTTGTTAGTACCAGGGTTTG
>JAQQSW010024068.1:0-10155 GCA_028646575.1 Pseudocheirus occidentalis
AAAGGATTCTAGAGTTTTATTGCTGTTCTCATTTTGCTTCCTTTTCCTCATGTTGGCCATTCAATTAATTGTTTTTTTTTTTTGTAGCTTTGTAGAACTCTGCTTCCAGGGGGTAAAGCTTTGTTCCAAATTGTTGGGGTTTTCCCAGCTGCCGGAAGTAATTATTAGGGGCGTGTTACAGTCCCCCCCCCCCAGCTTTGGCTTGCTGAGAGCGTACCCCAGGACCACCACCCAAGACCACGATCTGGTTCCAGGCCGCTCAACGCAAGAGCACTTAGCCCTGATCAAGCGACTCAGCCCCCCTGTGGGGTCCATAGGCCAAGGGCTCTGAAGCAGCCGCCGGTTACAGCAGTTCCTGCCCTTCCCCCACTGCTTCCTTGCCCTTGGGCAGATTGACCTAAATTGCTTTTCCTCCCCCAAATTTAGCTTCAAAGTTCTACTTTCACTGACCATTTCTAATCCTGGCTTGTTAGATGTGAAGATCCCCCTTCAGGTGTTGTAGATCTGCTCCCTGGGATAGACTCATACTGTGGTTTGGCTCCTCCCTACTGTCCTGGGGCCTGGCCATGGTTTTGGTTTCGGGCTGGGCTGGTCGCGCTCCCCCCTGTCATGATGAGGCCCTGCTTCCCAGCTGCCTTTCTCTAGTCCTTATTTTTCACACTTTGGTAGATGTGGAATTTGCTGGAGGTATTGCAGATCTTCCCTCTTGTAGACTGGCTGCGGCTCAGCTCGGCTCCTCCTGGCAGCCCTGGGGCCTGGCTGCGTTTTGCTTTAAGGCTGGGCTGGCCTCGGCTCCTGGCCTGCCAGATGAGCCCCTCCTGTTGATCTGCCTTCAGTGAGAGATGTGTTTTCTGTATTTTTGTGAGTTTGAGAGCCTTAGAATTTATTTGGGGTCATATTTTATGGGTATTCAGGGTGGCTGTGTGGGAGATGCAGAACCTTGCTGCTTCTACGCTCCCACCTTGACTCTGCCCCCCCGGAAAAAGCTAGAAAAAGCCATGTTCAAGTTATTTCAGTAGATGGGGGAGGGAGGTAAGGAAGGAAAAATATATTGAGTTTTAAACCTATCAACCTTGATGGTCTTAAAGGTGTTCCCCTCCTCACATTATCATTTAAAAGACTGAACTTGGCTAGAATCAAACTCACTAACTTTACCATAAAGTCAGGTCCTGTTTTTACCAGCAGCTTTAAATAATTTATTTACAGGCAAATTATAAGAAAGCTATAAATATGTCACCTTTAATATAAGCCATATTGCTTGCAGGAAATAAGATGAATCAGTTTAAATTTAAACATGATTGAAGTATTTTGCATGTAATAATTAGAATATTACTCAATACATAACCACACCTCAGTAATTTTAAAAAACATACTTTTTATAATTTACAAAATGACAGAACTCCTCATTAAATTTATTAAGATGAAAAATTTATTTATTTTCTAATAGCATACTACTTCTAGATATTAACAAAATAAAAATGAGTCGGACAAAAATAGTATTCAACATCTTTTGAGTCAAAGCAAAACAACATTTTTAAGTACTTAGTATGTCCCAGGCTCTGTGCTAAGTATGATGAATAAAAAAGAAAAGTAAAAATGTGGTCCTTGCCCTCAAAGAACTCATATTCTATTAGGGAAGACTATGCAAACAATTACAATAGAAGGCCTAGTACCTACAAGCACTAAGAGGTGAAGCCACACAGCCAGTATGTGTCTCACAGGTGAGAAAAGAAATCAGTACTAGTTCCAAGATCAGTTCTCTACCCACAATGCCAGACCACCTCTCAAGTTACATTTAATACTAACATATTTCATTTTTTAAAAGTATCTGCATGAAAACGTTCTCATTATAGATTGCTGAATAAATGTAGAAAGCAAAATAGAACTCTATTTGCATTCTTCCCTTTTATCTTACACATAGGTCCAGTCCTAGCTTCCTCCCCTCTCATACTTTCCTCAAAGGTATCTTTAATGTCTAAGATTCTCATACAAGTTTTATAAAAATGGTAAGTGTAGTATAATGGACAGAGAGTTGGCTAAGGAAGCAGGAAAACCTGAGTTAAAGTCTAAGAAATACTATGTGTCTCTGGACAAAGCACTAAGCCTCTTGGCACTCTACACACCTCTCTAAGACTGTAAGCTGCAGAGGAAGTGCTGACATATTGGTAAATAGGGTTTTCCTCATCTGGCATTTCTCCATAAGGAAAATATACATTTCAACTCAATCCCCTGTTCTTATATATGTAAACATAAGAATCAAGTCAAAAAGCATTTATTAGGCACTTACCATATGCTATGTACCATTCTTAGCACAGGTAATACAAGTATTGTTTGTCCTTCATTTTGAAGAGGGCCACAGACAGAGTAATGTCTTGACTCAGGCAAATTAGATCTAAGTGAGGCAGAGTTGCACAGTCTGTCTTCTGAAGTCCAGTGTCAAGACAAAAGTCAGGATGACTGGCAATGGTCCCAGGATGCAGTGGATGACCTTGGTGTGGATGTCTGAACAAGCTACAAGTGTTCCACATTGTGCAAAGTATTCTCATTCACCCATTTTTGCTGGGTAAGTCTTTACATGGTTGGGTTAGATATCCCCCTAACTCACCAATAGGTCTCAAGTCTGTCAATTACCCTCAACTCATTTAGCCCATCTATCAGGATAGTTTACCAGGGTGTGGCCACTGCACATGCCATAGATTCTTGGAGGTACAGGTGAGAGCTGGGTGAAAAGTGAATGAGCAGCCCTGAAAAGTGCTTGGCAAGCCATCATACTAAAGGTGCTAATCCTTCTAAAAATCTTATACACCCAATTCCAATACGAATTCCATGGCTGAAGTGTGGCTTCAGGATGAGCAGCTGCCTAGAGAAGAACATTCTCCATGTTCATTCCTTCCTGTATAATTTTGTTGTCATAGTCATTTTTTAGTCATGTCCAACTCTTCATGATCCCATTTGGGGTTTTCTTAGCAAAGAAAATGGAGTGGTTTGTTATTTCTTTCTCCAGCTCATTTTGCAGATGAAGAAACCAAGGCAAAGAGAGTTGAGTGACTTGTTCAGGGTCACACAGTTATTAAGTATTTTCCTGACTCAAGGACTGACATTCATTCCACTGTGCCACCTAGCTGCCTCCCAGACCTAAAAACAGGAATGTCTTCCTTCACTCATATAACCACATCTCATCTCCAATGAAGCCTTCTTCAGGTATTCTAGTTCACAATGATCTCTTATACTTCTCCAAATTCCAACTGTACTTACTTAGTATCATAAATTAGTATCACCATGTGTACATTTTGCTTCTTGAGTTAAGACTACAAACACATGCTTTTCATCTATCTTTTTGCATATTTTCACACTATGAGCTGTAATTTTACTTTAACTTCTTCTATCAGTATGTTTGCTTCTAATAACTCCCACTCCCCACCACATACTTTCTAATGATCTACTGATAAAAAAAAAGACATTAAAAGTTGTTGGAATTTCATCTAAAGGAAAAGCAAATACTAAGTAAAGGTCTCTTCTTCAAGTAAAATAAATGCATTAATTATGTAGTTTGCTATGTTCCATATATTTGAGACTGATGGATAAGTATAATATGTTACTATACACAAACAGACTTACACATAAATAAGAAACAAAAGAATAGGAAATATGTTTCATATACATATGTACACACACACACGCACACAGAAATGTGTATGAAAGAAACCAAGCAGATCATTTTGCACACACACGTGAGCACACATTTGTGTGTGTGTGTGTAGTATTACCATGTGTACATTTTGCTTCTTCAGTTAGACTACAAACACATGCTTTTCATCTGTCTTTTTGCATATTTTCACACTATGAGCTGTAATTTTACTTTAACTTCTTCTATCAGTATGTTTGCTTCTAATAACTCCCCCTCCCTACCACATATTTTCTAATGATCTATTGTCAAAAAAAAAGAAAAGACATTAAAACTTCTTGGAATTGTGAGACAAGCTGCTCGTCTTGGTTCAACTCCACCATCATGTTCATTATGTCCCATTAAAATCGCAAAATGTTAAACTGGAAAGGACTATGGAGTTCATTAAATCCCATACCCTCATGCTTAAAGACAAGGAAACCAAAGCTCAAGGAGGCAAATGACTTGTACAACATCAAACAGTTCAATGCCCCACCCCCCCCATATTTCCCTCTCTTCCTACTTTATTTCCTTTTTCAATTTTACTTTAATTTGCTAAGCAAGAGGTATTTCACACCAAAACCTGCCATTAATGAAAGTACAGAAAATTAAGGACAATTCAAACTAAAAAATAAGACAAATTTTTCCCCAAGAGAATATTTTAAATGAAAGTAAGAAATTAGTGTGCCAATAAAAAGGGGGAAAAAGTGGTAAGGAAAATTTTTGAATGGCATTTATATTGTACTTTGCAAACTCTGAAACATTTTACATACAATAACTCTTTGAGGAAAAAAAAAAATTTGGACCATTCTTGGGATTTCACTAGTATAGAATGGTCTTAGTGAGGAAATTTCCTAAACAATGCAGAAAGTCTTAGAGACTTGTCTGTAATGCTAAAAAGGGAAGTGATCTATCTAAGGTCACAAAGTCAGTGAGAAGCAGAGGTGAAACTTGAGCCCAGATCTTGATCCTGATTTTTGAGGTTAGCTATCTCAAGTAAATCTTAGAAACTGTTTCACAGCCAAGGAAAAGATTCAAAGATGTTAAGTGATTTGTCCAAGACTATACCCTACCAAGTGTTAGAGGTAGCTCTTTATGCTAGCACTCCTTCCTGTTTACCAAATAATCTCTCAAATAAGCACAAAAAAAAGATGAAGAATATTCGTTCTGTTCATACAAGTGATTACTTGTATGATACTTACCCAACCAAGAGAAGAAGTGCACAAATGACAGCAAATCCCAAAGTATACTTGAAGGCCGTTTTAATTTGCTAGAGATAATAAAGAAGCAATGTAAAATTTAGGAGACATTTTAAGTTAAATTTTTTTTCTATCATAAAATCTACAAAGTAGTTATGTCAAAAGCACATTTAATTTCAAAATGGAACATTTTTTATTTTCAAAGTTTTTAAAGACTCAATAATTTTTTTTTTAACTGTGACATGTCACTTTAAAAACACTTTAGCAAACTATACTGTCTGGTCAAATTTTTGCTGGACAATTAGGCCTTTATATGAACCATAATGCCTAGCTTTTATCTTTCAGTGCTTTATCAGTAGGAGACTATTTTAGTAAAATCTTTAAGGATAGATCTTTCTCCTCAAAGCAAGAAAAATTCACTAATTTTCTTCCTTTCCTCCCCCTACTTTCTAAAAATAACAATCAACTTTAAAAGACATGCAAAGTCAAGCATTTTTAATGATGCTAAGTGACTGTTACGTTCAAAATTTTGTCAAACACTAATAATAAAGTCCATGGCAATTAGAATATTGAAACCTTGCAACTATAAAACAAGTTAAACCAGTCAGCAATATCTACCATACAGGTCTTAATAAAAGAGGGTGAGAGAGAGAGCAATAAAATGCTTCTTGAAAATTTTAAGTTGTTCTTTTAGAAGGCTAATGAACTTGGGACTCTACATTAGGGAAACAGCACAAAGACCACTAGTACCTTTTTGTTTTTTCATCTGACACTCAGGTTCTTTATAATTTTTCTGTGGTGGAAAGGCAATTTTTTCTAAGCTAAAATAAATAAAATAGGGATACTTACAGTACACCTACTAGTATCATCTTCTTCCTTTTCTTCATAATAGAAATAGACAAATGGTATCCACAAAAACACACAGAACAATATTACAGAATATAAAGCTGTGAACAAAGAGAAAAGGCTCAATGAAAAGTGTACTGATAATATAACTGCACAATATAATAGGTTATATTAAAATGGATTAACTATAATACAATAAATTTCTATGGCTTCTCCCTTACAGTATCCCCCACCCTACCATATATTTAACTTCTTTTTTTATCCCCTCCTCATATGATCATACATCTAAAGCTAAAAGAACCTTAAAGACCATTTAGTATAATCTCCTCTTTGGAGGTTAAATGACTTGCCCAGTCATACAAGTAAAGACTGTCAAAGACAGGATTTGAACCCAGGTCTTCTGACTCACCAATGAGCTGATTTTCCCCTTCCATTTCTCCCATGTTGCCTCTGTCTTCCCTTAATCCTGACCCTATCTTCTTATCCTCTCATTATAATTCAATGAATTTAATTATATTAGTTCTAATCATTTGATGACAAGCAAAATGGTAAGTAAACCTAAATAACAGAATAAGTTTATTCTATTTAAATTTATTACACTACATTTCACAACTAAAACAGAAGTTCTAGATTTACCTCAGAAGCTAAGCTACATTTTTGATTCTAAAGGATAATAATTATGTAAATACAAACATGAAAAAAACCCTGTAAGATTGAGGTGCGTTATTCCTTCCTCTTCTGTACATACCAAGAAATATGTACATATTGAGCACTCCCAGTGTAGAATAAGTAGTTCTAACAAAGTCTTACAAAAATCAATCATATTTACACACTGATTTTCACAATAAAAATTAGATGCATATGCTCACATAATAGAATTAAGAGGACAACTTGCAGAATGAGAAGGGCTAGGAAAATCACCAACTCCACAACTTCCTGAATATTTCCATTAGCAATTTACTTTTACATTAGCATAATTTGCCAACTTGATGAATCTCTCATTAACTTCCCTCTTCAAACATCAGCATTATCAGTATAAACAAGAGTTTATTAAGCATTAACTCTGTTCCAGGTACTGTGCTAACTGTTTAGAATAAAAAGAAAGACAAAAAACAATGCCTCTCTCATTTTAATAGGGGAGATAATGTATAAACAACTATGTACAAAAAAGTTACGTTCAAGATAAAATGAAGATGAAATCAATAGAGAAAAGGCATTAGGAGATTAGAGACCAAGAAAGGTAAAAGAATGTAAGCTGACTCTTGAATAAAGCCAAGAGAGACAAAGGCCAAGATAAGAAGGAAAATAATTCTAAGAAGTGGAGGGGGGTTAGCTGGAGCAACTTTTTTTAAAGGACAGAAGAGAACAGAATGAAATTCAGAAGAAGCTAGAAAGAAAAGGCACTTTTAAAAGTAACATGTAAGATGTAGCAACATATAGTTCCATGAGATGACGAAACTGCCTTATCTCGAGCTCCTCTCCATCCAAGACTGGAACATATGTAAGCATTCCCTCTCTCTCCCTATCTTTCTTTTTTTTAAAAAAAAACTTTTGTTTATTTTTAGTTTACATCATTCATTTCTATGAGATTTTGAGTTACAAATTTTCTCCCTGTCTTTCCCCTACCTACCACCCCAAAACAGCGATCCCACTGTATACTCCCTCCCCCAATCTGCTCTCTCCTATATCCTCCCCATTACCCCTCTGACTTTCCAGTAGGACAAGATGGATCTCCCTATCCCAGTACCTGTATATCTTATTTACCAGTTGCTTATAAATAATAATAATGATTTTATATTTATACTTTGTCCCTGTCCCTTTACACAAGTGTGAGCTACGAACATCCCTCCCCCCCAACCATCCTTCACCCTCTCATCCCCCGTTCCCCTACTCTCCTGCCAGTCAAGATACCCAAGTTAGAGTGTATGTCATTCCTTCCCTAAGCCAAATTCAATGGGAGTAAAGTTGACCCGTTCCCATTTGCCTTCCTGTTCTTCCCCTCCATTATAAGTTATCCCTTGCCTCTTCTATATAAGAAGATTAACCCTATTCTCTCTCCGTGTCTCCTCTCGTGCTATTCCTCTCCCACTATTCATCTCCCTCTCCCTATCTTTCTTGCCCTGTAGTTGAATCACTCTCCAATCACCTAGGGAGGCTTGGAGGTGCTTTTCAGGCAGACAGTTACAAGGCTATCTCAAACTCACCCTGGCGCTCTGGGTCCAGTGGTTCTGTTCAAGGCCATGGACCTGGGAATACCTTCTGAAGCACAGAGGACAAGGATGGATGCCCCATTCAGAAGCATGTACCCACATCTCTCGTTTCTCTCAATTCCCTTGGTGCTAGAAAATTGGGAAAACTGCAGGTGCTTTTTGGTTTCTACAGGTTTACTTACTCCCTTCCCTCTAAACCCCTAGGTTAGAACTAGAAAAAGCTCCATCTCCAAGACTTTGAAAAGGAAAGTTTTGTGCTTGGCCTCTATGATGCAGAGGACTAAGATAAATTGCAAAAGTTCAAAGAAAAATTAAGATTCTTCTTCCTGTAGTCCCAGTTCTGACCAAGTTAAAGCTACAGTGAAAAGGCTGAACAGCTAAAAACATCTTAGCAGATGCTGGAGGTTATGTGATTGATTCTTAAGACTTTGGAAATATCTCCCTACAAACCCAAGTCACTCCCTTACTTGAAGTCAAGAGGGTATTTCAGTTAAGGGACTATAAAAAGCGCTGGGTTTTTCTAACCACTCTCATCCCAGATCAGACTAGGAGAAGAGAGCTTTACCCTTCCCTACCACTTTCCAATTCACCATCTCCCACCCGTGAAAGGAGTGAGCAGGGAGGGGCAACAGCTACAAGCATGAAGTATCACCCAGGCAGCACAAGGTGAGAAGCAAGCAAGCCTGGGCAATAGGTAAAACCATGCTTAATCATTTTTTTTTTTAAATCTGGAAATAAGATTGATGTCACCTGAAATTTAACATTTTAAGGTTACTGGTTATTGTTTTAATGTGTAAACTTGCCAAAATGCTTTTTTAGGTTACGGAGTTCCTAAAATCTGGTTTACTGAGAATTTGCAAATATACAGAAATGATCTTTAAGAATTGGTTTTTATACCAGGACAGATTTAAAATTTGAGATGTAGATCCTGGAAAAGTTTTCTCCATGCTGTGATTAGTGAAACTTGCTATTTGAGGTAAAACCTCCTGGGACTGTAACTGATTTTATTTTGATTTGTCTGATGAATCATAATAATCCATCCATAATCAATAGTCAATAATCCACCACCTGAGAGAAATACCACAAACTACTCAGAGAGAATGTGATATAGGTGGGACGTCTGCATCTGAGAAAAGCTGAGAGAACAATTTTAGCTTCTATCTAAGGATCCTCCTGGTCAGTTTCCCCAGTGTTACTTAGAAAAGGAATATTAACCCACCTGGCTCTGAGTCTGGCTATGACATGTAATAGATAACTGCAGGATTGGAAAATTGTGAATTATCTAAATTCTAAGGCTGTTTTATCCTATTTAAATCTTGTCCCTGATTTATCCTTTTACAACAAATTTCTATAATCAGAGCAAATGATCAGTAAAAGATATAAACACAATACAAGTGTGTGAGATCTTGCTGTTTTGACCTGGATGTGTAGTCATTACATACCCCAAACAAGAGAAATTAAATCAGAAACATCTTCAGTTTGGTTTGGGGAAGAGAGTTTCAGGGCAATCAATTTTCTTAGATTTTGGCCTAATCATTACTTAAGTATCCTCCCAAGTCTCTAATTACCATCGGAGTAAAAAGTCAATCTCTGGTAAATTCATTTGTCTAGCTATTGAACCCAGGGGTGGAAAACTGCTACCTTGAAAAAGTGTTACTTAAACTTTTGAGAAAGTAACAAGGTCAGAAAATCCTGTAGGTCAAATGTACATTACTTTAATGGTGCTCTTGCACTTTTACTTTTCCCTATATGGGCCCTGTAGGCTTGCTTGTCAGATTTGTGTCTTCCAGACTGACCTACAGTTGACAGTAAACAGTGGGTACTAGCCAACACCCCCCATTGCCCCCTGGATGCAGCCTGTGTTTGGTTCCAGTCAACCTCCTGTTTGGGACCCCCTAGAGGCTGGGACAGCTCTATGTCCTTTGCCAGCAAGAAGCAGCTTCAGAAGCTGAGACCTTTGCCCTTAACCCAAAAGAATCTGGGTCCCAACTATCTGAGGGGGGGAATTATGGGGGATGGGATCTGAACCGCAAAAAGGAAAAGGCCCTGGACATTCCCAAGTGGTCCAGGTCCCTGGCATTCACCTTGGGAAATTGGCCCTTCCTGGACAATTAACTGCCCTTTCATCATCTGTGTCATCTGTCCCACCTTAGACCATAACTTCTTTTTTTTTTTTTTTTTTTTTTTAATTTTAATTTATTTTCTTGGTTACATCATTCATTTCCACAAGGTTTTG
>JAQQSW010024069.1:0-10155 GCA_028646575.1 Pseudocheirus occidentalis
AAGCTCTTCACAGTAGCATTCCCTCAGGAATCTACTGCTGATTGGCTTTACATTATGGCTTTACATTTACATTATCAATTCCTACAAGGGAGTTGATTCAATTAACAATTCACAATATACTGATCTGCCACTCCCGGGGTAACCATTAACTTTAGTTTCCAAATAAAGTTCCTAGATGGCCACACAAATCCTTCCACCCCTTGATTTTTTTTTTGTTGTTTATAACTGGATTTTTATTTTCACCCATAATCACACCTTTTGTAGGTATGAGAGTCAGTAACAGAGGTAGATCAGTTGGGAGCAAGGGGGGGAAGCAGTGTACAAAGACCAGGGAGAAAGAACTACATAGGCTCATCCTTGTTTGTAACAAAAGACCAGGAGACCAGATAAATCTGCACATTTTGCCCTTCAGTTATAATGAAATTTGAACAGGCCCACACACAGGGACCAAGCAGAAAAGTAACCCTTCCCCTAACTCTCCCCCCACTGCTCCCAGCTAATGCTTCCCTACACCCATGTTTGCAAACATCAGGAAAAACACCTTTCAAAAGATTAGCCAAACATAGGATCCAAGGGGGTTTCCCAAAAAGGTGGTACTTTAGGGAGATACTAGCATAAATCAGCCTTCCCATTTATCCTTGGGACAAGTCTGTAAGGTCTGAAGATAATAACCAGAAAAGCCATCAAAAAGGAGATACCACAAGAGGCCAGCAGTAGTAGCAACACGGATTCAGAATGGACAAAGTCATTGGGGTCTCCCAGGAATGACTCGTCTCTTGGTACTATGGAAGCAAACCAAGGCACCAGAGTCACCACCACTGTTTCTGCCTTAGGACTTTTCCCATCTGAACCAAAAATGCCACCATTTTATATTAAGCCAGGGATGAAAAGATACAGACAGGGAGCTGCACAGGAAACTTAGAAGATGATGACCACATTCTCCTTAATGAGAACCAGAAGCTTTGCAAGTCACTGGGATCTTATTTCTATGTCTTGCCCCCTTATTAACACTCAATGCTGCAAATTTGTAAGAGAAACACAAACAGAGAGAGAGAGAGAGAGAGAGAGAGAGAGAGAAAGAGAGAGAGAGAGGGAGGGAGGGAGGGAGAGATTGGTATAGAAATACATTTCATTCAACAGAGGAACAGAGAGGGAGAGGGGGAACTAGAGGGAATGTATATCAAAAGAGGGGAAAGTCCTAAGCAAAACTAACTCTAAGAATGCTCATAAATATTTATCACTCTCCCAAGGTGGCAAAGAATGGGAATCTGAAGGGTACTCACAAGTTGGGGGATGGATATATACAAGTTATGTTTTAGAAATGTGATCAGATATTATTGCATTGTTAAGAAATGAGAAAGGGGATAGTTTCAGAGAAGTCTGGTAAGACTTGCATAATCTGATGCTGAGTAAAGTGAACAGAACCAAAAGAATAACTTATAAAATGATAGCAACATAGGAAAGCCAAACAACTTCAAAACAATTAGGAACTCTGACCACTATAAAATAAGCCCATGATTCCAAAGAACTATTGATGAAACATGCTACTGTTTCCTGATGGGCAAAGCAAAAGACTCAAGAGGTATAAATGATATGATTTTTTTTAAATAGCTGATGTTGACATTTTTTTTTGATAAATTATACATGTTTGTAATGGAGTCTTTAGGTCTCAATTGGAAGGCGGAAGGATAAGAAGCCAAAATTTTGCTGACTAAATGATTGAAAAAAATAGAGAGAGATATATATATACATATGTGTGTATTATACACACAGGTTATACATATGTTATCTACATACATATATGTATACACACATACATACACACAGAGTTCACACACAAGCTTCTGCCCTGAATTACTCCCACCATCTACTGTCTTCACTCCTCACATACCACCCAACAAAGCTGGAGAAAATAACAAAACCATGCTGACTAAATCCATTATCAATTTATGTCAAATAATTTCAACTGGGTCCTTATTGCAACTTATTATATCTCTTTACTTGACTCACTATCTCACCCACCACAATAACTTTTGCAAACCTATTTATCCCCCTTCAAATCTCTCATACCTCACCTTTTCCCCACCCTCTCAACTGAGGATTTCACCTAATTCACTGAAAAAATGTTCACATCATATATCTGCCAGATGTCCTCTGCCTCTGCCACTTTCTTCACCTTCATTCTGTCCCACACAAAGAGGTTGCCCTCTCTCCTTGCCAAGGCAAGGAGAAATGCCCTCCACATGCATAGATGATCTCATTCCATCCCATTCTCTCCAGAAAATTGTTCTCCTTATCACCCTCACTTTCACTTACCAGCAGTCTCTCCCTGTCTATTGGATGCTTCCATTGCTTGAAAACATGTCCATGTCTCCCCCATCCTCAAAAAACTCTCACCTGATCCTTCTATTCCTGCTATATTCCTATCCTCTCCTTTCCTAATCTTGAGAAGTCTGCCTACAATTGGTGCCTCTACTTCTTTTCTTTTCACTTAATTTTCACTTTCTTCTAAATTCTTTGCACCTTGGCTTCTGACCTCATCGTTCAACCAGAACTGCTCTCTCCAAAGTCACCATTGGTCTCTTAATTGCCTAATCTAACATCCTTTTCTTTGTTCTTATCCTTCTTGACTTCTCTGAAGTTTTTGACACTGTCAAACACATTCTTTTCCCTGATACTCTCTTCCCTCTTGGTTTTCATGACACTACTTTCCCTAGTTCTCCTCTTTCTTATTCGATCACTCCTTCTCAGTCTCCTTTCCTGAACTTTCATCGAGGTCATACTCACTAACTCTGAGTGTCCCTCAGGACTTTGTCCTGACCATCTTCTCTTCTCTCTCTATAGTATCTATACTATTTCACTTTGTGATCCTATCAGCAACCATAGATTCAATTATCATCTGTCAAATCATCCATCTCTAACCTCTCTACTAACCTCCAGTCTTATATCTATAACTACCTACTGGACATTTTTACTGGATGTCCCAGAGACTTCTTAAATTCAACCTGTCCAAAACCAATCATCTTTCCTTCTTAACTCTCCACCCTTCCAAACTTCCCTATTACTGTGAAGGGTACCACCATCTTCCCGGTTCCCCAGGCCCTTAACTTACATGCTGTTCTTGACTCTTCTCCTCCCCCTGCCTCCATATCTAATCTGTTGACAAATCCTATTGGTTCTACCTTTGTAACATCTCTCACATATACTCTCTTTTCTCCTCTGACTGCCACCATCATAGTGCAGATTCTCATAATTCTCCCTGGACCATAGCAATGACCTGCTGATTGATCACCTAGCCACAAGTCTCTCCCCACTCCAATCCATATTTCATATAGCTGTGAAAGTGATCTTCTTACAGCAGAAGTCTGACCATGTGGCTCCCTGTTGCCTTCAGGATCAAACATAAAATCCTCTATGGAACTTTAAAAACTCTTCACAATCTGCTCCTCCCACTTTCTAGTCTTCTTACCTCCCTTCCACATACTCAGTGATTCTTGCTGTTCCTCAAACGTTATATTTCACCTCTCAGCTTCAGACATTTTCTCTGGCTGCACCTCATTCCTCTCCCTCATCTCTACCTCCTGGCTTCCTTCAAATCCCAACAAAAACCTTACCTTCTACAAGATTTTCCAGGTTCTCCTTACTATCAGTGCCTTCCCTCCATTGATTATTTCCCTATAGATACCTTATTTGTGCATACTTGCTTGTTTGTTGTTTGTCTCATTAAGCTGCATGTTTTCCTGAAAACAACAACTGTCTTTTGCCTTTATTTGTACACCCAGAACTTTGCACAATGCCTGGCACCTCGGAGGCACTTAATTAATAATTATCTATTGACTGACTGACTAATGAAATCATAGTTTTAGACCAAAAACTCTTAGGTCATTCATCCAGCATTGAAATACACCCTCCCCTTTCACACGGGAGAAGATGAGCTGTACAAAATTCCTTGTGAGACCTAGAAGTGACTTACTGACCTATATTTAAAACATCTCTTCAAAAGAAATTCATAGGACTATGTGAAAAATTCAAGTAAGATTTATATTCCCCTTAGGACACTAAGATCCAGTCTATATAGGACAATTCAAATCCCCCGTAATTAAAAGTTTTAAAGTTAAAATGCTTTAGAAAGTTGTTTTATTAGATTTGTGTCCTAGGAACTTATTGTCTTTGAAATAAAGAGGTTATATAGCAAAATATTCCCAGGTTTAAAAAAGCTTAGAGTCTTGTGGGATAAAGAGTTCTCATCAGATTGGCTGTCTACTGGGGAATCACAGCAGTTTCAACCTATTTTAAGTAGTTATAATTCTCCCTATGTCACTGTACTCCTCTTCTCTTCTGGTCTGGGTCCCAAAGGCATTTGCCAGGAAAACACAGTTTGCTCCCAACTAGGGCAATATGCCAGATCTTGATCCTAAAGAAACAGAAAGTTAGCAAACTAAAGAGATAACCACACACAGGAAAGCAAAACTTTGGCAAGCACTTATTTGATAACTGATATAAACAAGGTTTTTTTTGGGGGGGAGGAATTCATTGGTCCTGAATTAATTAGTTTGAGTGACTACATTGCTTTGAGTAAGCAAAGTTCTGCCAATTATTCACTATCTTGAATGTAAACTTTTTCAGTAGAATGCAACTTCCTACAAGAACAAGGACCTTTTTCATTTTTCTCTTTGCAACCCCTGGACCCCACAAAGCACCTGGTATATATGTTTAATAAATGTTTATTGAAGGTAAATAAACTGACATTCCTCAGGGCAGGTGTAGACCCAAATTTTCAAACCCATTCTATGGGCTGTGTTAGACCCATCCAAGTTGAAATTCCTTCTTTTGGTCTTCTCCAAACATCAGTGCAGAGAAGGAGGGGGAAAAGAAGGAGGAGAAGAAGGAGGAGGAGAAGAATAAAGAAGAGGAGAAGGGAGGAGGAGGACGAGAAGGAGGAGAAGGAGAAGAAGAAGAAGATGATAATGATGATGAAGAAGAAAGAAGATGAAGATGAAGAAGAAGGATGAGGAGGATGAGGAGGAGAAGGAAGGAAGGAAGGAAGGAAGGAAGGAAGGAAGGAAGGAAGGAAGGAAGGAAGGAAGGAAGGAAGGAAGGAAGGAAGGGAGGAAGGGAGGAAGGAAGGAAGGAAGGAAGAAAAAGACACAGAGTAATTATAATAGCCAATGCTGATCCTAAGAACAGATAATACTGCAGCTTCCTCCTCTCAGCAGAGAACTGAATATATAACAGTCAAATACAGTCACCATATTAGTTGTTTTTAATCTGTTTAAGGAGGGTTCAGAGCTAAGGAAGGGGACTCCAAACAGAAATGGCTGTGATGTTAAAACAAAAGGCAGTAAGACAACTTTTTTAAACCCACTACTTTCTTTACTTTCCAGTCAGCACAGAACTATTCATTTTGTTTCCCACAATTATGTCTTTCAGTTGGTAACACTTCTAAAAGTTCTATTTGACTTGACCTTTTGCCCTTGAAGTTCACGACACTGGAAATAAAGGATATCTGTATCAGAATATTCCCAAACTGGAAAGCAAGGAAAGCCAGGGAGTAGCTTAAAGACACGATGTCAACCTGAAATAGGCCTGGGAGAATTTTCCATTCGGGCTACCAGGGGCATCCTTTCTGTAAGCATGTCGATATGAGGGCTATAAACAGGGAAAGCAGTTGTAGATTAGGAGCAAAGCCCATTCAGGGAATGCTCTCCCTCCTCATCTCCACTTCTTGGACTCCCCAGCTCCTGCCAAGGCTTAAGTGCCACCTCCTACAGAAAGATGTCTCTGGTTTCTTCTGTGGTTCATACTTCTTAATCCCACTAATAGCTTTGTATATACTTTGTTTTGACCCATCTGTATGCAGACATGTCATTTCCCCTAGTAGAGTGTAACCTACTGGAAGGCAGGGGCTGCTTAGTTTCCTGTCTTTGTATCCCTAGTGACCACCACAGTGCCTGCATACATTAGGTGCATAATAAATGCTTGTTGAAGTGAATCTGTCCCTCTTGTGTGACCTAATCCCTTTGCAAATTGGATTGATCCTCTTCTCACAAACACTGTGTTTGCTCCTGAGTCCTACAGAATATTTGTAATAACGACAATATTTGTAAAGTGCTTGGCACAGTGCCTGGCACAAGGTAGTGCTACATAAACACAAGTAGTTGTTATTGTTGCTGCTATTATTCTAGGTGATGATCTCCTCAGTGATTTATTTTCCTCCGTCATTTTCCATTACAAAGTCTGACAAGAGGAAGTAGCACTTTAAAAAAAAAGATCATTGCTATAAAATGCTTGTCTTACTCAGAAAGGTGCTCAAAGATTCTGATTTAGAAAACACAGTACCTGAACCATTCAAATGAATGTCCCACTTATACCATCGACTATTTCTCCTCTCCTCTCCTCTCCTCTCTCTCTACTACACAGTTGTTTACGATTCACTTATCAAGTAGCCTACCCTTTCTTTAACAATTATAAACATGTAACATATGATAGAAAACTATGTTAGACATGTTGGCACAGTAACCACAATTCACAATAATAAAGTGAACGTATGTTCTATACTAGTGAGACTTAAAAGAAAATAAGACCTTTAAAAATAAATGGATTCCAATCTGCCAATGCTCCTGACAGACAGAGGATGAATGGACCAGAAGACCTCTCAGAGTTCACTTGTGATTCATTGATTGAATCTAAAAGGACAATATAAGACTTAATTATAGAACCTTGTGAACTACCTAGTCCTACCCCGTTCCAAAGGCAGAAATTCCTTTTACTATGAGTCTAACAAAGAGTTGCCCATCATTTCCTTTAGCAACAGGACTTCCTAATGGGATTGTAGATTTAGAACTAGAGGAACATCCAGCCCAAACCTCTTTGACAGTTGATGTCCAGCAAGGTTAAGGGACTTGTCAAAGGTGACACTGAAAGTAGTCATCAAGCCAGGGATTTAAACTAAAATCCTGGAGCTCCTGGTTCAGTACTCTTTCTAGTGCATCTTGCTGTCTTGTTAAGTCTGATGTCCCCCAAGTGGACGAGATTTAACTTTGCAATTTATCGCCTTAATACAAATGCTTAGCTCTGGTTCATTCTGCAAAGCTTGCAAGTGCCTCTCCCAACACCCGACACCTGTTTACCTCTAAGGATGACGCCCCAGTGACAACAATAACACAGACGGATACTTTCACAGGTTTGAAAATTTCCCCTTCTATCAGGTAACATCTATCATTTTTTTTAGGGTAGAAGAAAACAAACTGGATCACAATAGCATAACATGTCAAGCAAATAATTTACCTTAAACGTTAATCTGTTACAAACAGTGCTTCAAACTGAAACTATGGACGCTGCCTCTTTCATGTGGGAAAACCCATCTCCTCTTCCCATCCCCTTGGCGCCTCCCCCCCGACTCACCTGCCCAACTCTCTCCTGCCTCCCAGGCACTCCCTCTCAGCTCCAATTGGATGGTTGGCGCTCCCTGATTCAGGCCCACAGATAACACTGATGACTGATTGGAAGAATTCTCCACCAGGCAATTCCTGTCTCCACCCCCGCTTCGGGGCTCGAAGTTTACAAACCTGTTGTCTAGGCAACCCTAATCCCTGTACAAGGCAGTGCCGCCTCTTTAGAGAGGCTAGCTAGAAACTGTTCAATCTGAACAATCTGAAATTTGAGTTTTAGGACAGTCCTAATTTCCACTGCCTTCTCCCGGATATGATTTTTGTAGACAGGTAATGGCATATGGCAAAATGGATTCCTTTCTTCCAGCAGACTTCTTTCCTCGGCTTCTGACTTCTTCAGATGACTTTTTGTAGGAATATCTCGTTACAGTGTGAGACTTAACACTGAAAAGAATCGTGTTACAGTGTGTGACAACACCGCAGAGTAGCCTGGTAACATTACAGGTGATTCATTTTCAATCTGCCCTTCCCCCCCCCCCCAACCCACACTATCAAGTCCCCTGAGGATAATCAGCCCCATTTGTTCTCCTTGTACACGGTAAGACAGCTATAGGGTTGCCAATGAGGCAGCCTTGCAGAATACAGTGGGGTAGACCAAGCTTAGTACCGTATGTTTGGACATTGCCTTACTCATTGGCAATTTCTTTCTTTCTCAGCAATTACCTGACTCAAACTCCCCCATTAGAGAAACTTTCTTTTTCAAGAACCATTATTTATTTCCCTATAATTCTATCAATATTAAAATTAGTGGATAGGAGCAAATTATTAACAAAAGCAATAGGAAATCAAGAACAAAAATAACTATTTTCAATATTTTGACTGTATGAAAGTTCACAGTCACCATTAACTTTTTTTATAGACCTAAGTTCAAATCTTGTCTCAGCACTTATGTGACCTTGGTGAAGTCACTTAACTTCTCTGTGCCTCAGTTTCCTTATCTGTAAAATGGGGACAATAATTGCACCTACCTGGCAGGGTTGCTGAGAAGATCAAATGAGAAAATGTGTAAATCATTTTGCACACCTTAAAGTGCCATTTAAATGCTATTATTGCTATTGATTATGATGATAAAATGACATAACAATATGTAATTCCAGTTCTTCTGGAAATAGTTCCTAATCTTTTAGTTCAGTTCAGACACTGACTAAAGTCTCTTAAGAAACTTTTTCATATTTCTCCCTATAACAAGTGTTAAATTCAATCTCTTAAAAAATAAATTAGATGAATCCCTTTTCTTTGTTTCCTTTTCAGCAATCATAGGAAATAGTTTTTCCAAAATACACTTTACTCACCAACCCCTTAGAAATTTTTCCAAAACACATTTATAAGTTGTCTTTTTATGATATCATATGACAATTCTGACAAGGAAGAAGTTTCGTATCACCTTCTTCATCTCTGTTTTCTCCACAGACTCTTCATAGCTACCCATAGATCACAGATGAAACACACACCTTGTCCTTCACTCCATAAAGAAGTCTCTATAATAATCTCTTTCTCAACTGTCACTTCAAAATTGCCAGAACAAACTGCTTTTCTCAGCATTCAATGTTGGCTCTTAAAGATACAATTACTCTATGTGCATTCTCTATAAGAAATATTTGAAAGATGGGTTATACCATACTATGTGTGTGTGTGTGTGTGTGTGTGTGTGTGTGTTTGGATTCAGTCAAAGTGCTGCACTTGAGGACCTAGAGGACACATTTGGCCTCAAGGCTGCAGGTTCCCCACCCCTGTTAGGTGAAAACTATCTGGTTCCCCCAAGAGAGAAATGCTCAAATCATGTTTCTTCCTCTTCAACAGCCCACTTTCTTTCTGTGATAGCTTCCAACAAGAACTGCCTTTTGACCTAGGTGGTAACAACAGTTACTCATCCAGATTCACCTATTTCAAAAAAGTGTATCTACTAGAAATCTAGAACAGAGACATTCAACACATAGTCGCAGACGGCCTGAAAAACTCTCAAGTGCTACAGAATCAGATTAAAGTATAATTGGGAAATATTTTTCTAATTTATCAACTTGTTTATTTACTTTTAGTTTACAAGATTCAGTTACAGAATCACTTGAGTTTCAGATTTTCTCCCCTCCCTTCTCCCCCCCACCATGGTGGCATACAATCAAGTATAGGTTCTGCAAACACTTTCACATTGTACAATAGCCTGGTTGTATAGAAACATTGTAACCAATGGAGTGAATAATGGCGGAAAAAAGAGAGAAGAAACAAAACCAAACATGGAAAAGAAGGATAACATGTGTTGCTTCAGTCTCCATTTAAACTCTGGTCTTTCTAGACCTTTCTCTGAATGTAGACATCTCCTTCCATTCTGATACTTGCAGAGTTGTCTTTTAACTGCGTTGCTGAGAAGAGTCCAGTTTATCAAGGTTGGTCATCACACATAGGATGTATCTGTGACTGTGTACAAATTTTTCCTGGTTCTGCTCTTCTCACTTAGCATCAATTTGTATAACCTCTCCAGGTAATTATGAAGTCCATCTCCTTCCCATTTCTTATAGCACAATAATATTCCATTACATTCATATACCATAACTTGTTGTTATAGTAATCAGTTTATCAGATACTTAGGGCTAAGTAGATCAGATACTTAGGGCTAAGTAGCATCTAGTAAATTAGGGCTAAATATAGAAGGTATGAACTCTGTCCATTGTTGAAAAGGTATGAACTCCCCTGTTGACTTGGAAGAAGG
>JAQQSW010024070.1:0-10155 GCA_028646575.1 Pseudocheirus occidentalis
AGGGGAGGGCAGGGTCTGGGGGAGGGATGCTGGATGCTCACACTTCAATAAAGGGGCAGGGACAGGGTAGAGAACAGAACAAGGTGGGGGAGGGATAGGAAGGAGGGACATATGATCACTGTCACAATATGTCCACTACAAATATGTCCTGTATAATCACACTTACACAGTCTGTATTGAATTGGTTGTCCTTCCAGTGGGAGTGGGTGACAAGGGAGGAACCGAAAGAATCTAGAATTTAAAGCTCTGCAATTCATGCAACTAGGAATCAAGATATACAGGGGCTGGGGTAGGGAGACCCTCCCTACCCTACCAGAAAGTAAGAGAGCAGACCAGGGTAGGGGCTCTACAGTGGGATCGCTGTTTTGGGGTTGGGATAGGGGAAAGATGGGGAGAAAATTTGTAATTCAAAAATCTCATGAAAATGAATGATGTAAACAAGAAAACAAATGAAATTTATTACAAAAAATAAAGAATGAATGAAGGCCAATTTGAGCTCCTGCCCACAATCGAGACCCTGCAAGGACTCACCAATGGGAGAAGGGAAGTTGGGAAAGAGGAATGTTCTAGGGTGAGAAGCCTGCTGAGGTACAGTGGTGATTCCAAAGCAGAGCTAGCGGAGGAACTCTGGTTCTGCTTTGTGATCTCAGGCTATTCTTTCCCACTCCAAGCTTCAACATTTATTTCTATATATCCTGTATTTCTTTATCTCTTTGAGGTCTAAAGCACACTTATCTCACAACTACTCTTGCAAGATATTATTATCATGGAAGTATTATTATCCTCATTTGTTTAATTGAGGGGAGTGGGGACCACAGAAGTTAAATGACATAGTTATCAATTTTGAAGCCAGAATTTGAACCCAGGCCTTCTGACCCCAAGTGAACCCCAAGTTCAACTGAACTCCAGTTTGAACCCCAGGTCTTCTGATTTCCCTACTCCATAATGACTACCAGGTGCTAGTGGTGAGGAGTCTGAACACAATATAAGGAATAGTTGAGTGAACTGGTGTTGAGTAGAAGTGGTGGAGGAAGGTTATACTATCTACTTTCAAATATCTGAAGGATTGTCATGAAGAGGAGAGATTGAGCTTACAGTAGGTAGCTCTAGAAGGCATGAATTGTGCTAGTTGGTAAAAATTACTGCTGTGTATAATTGAGCTCAACATTGAAAACAGTTTCCTAATCATTAGAGCTCGTCCACATTGGAATGGTCGGCCTTAATGAGTCAGTGAGTTCCCAGCATCACTGCTGTGGAATTGAAAGGGGCCCTGAATGTCATCTATCCCATTCTCATCTGGTTCCAAAAGATGAAATTTAGCCCCATTAACATTAAGTGACTTCCCCTAGATTCCATGGGCTGAGCAATGAAAGAAGAAGCATTTTTGACAAGGAGAAAAGAGCAAGGGTGATCCAGCTCTGAAGCTCTGAGATTCTTTGATTTTTATGAAAACTTTGCTTTTGCTATGTTAGACATTGACAGAAAGGCAGTTGAGGAGAAAGGAGTAGAAACATAAAAAGGGAAAAAATCAGGCCATCAAATAGTTATGTGGTTATTGACAAAGACCTGTCTTCTTATGTGGTTGTTGGCAAAGACCTATCTTCTTGGGGTCAGCTCTGCCCTTAGGTGGAGCACCAGCTTTCAGTGATGTGGTGTATCATATAGACCCTCCAAGGCTACCTACCTAGGCTCTACCCTAGTCTCCAGCTTGATTTGAAATTTATGGTACTGAAGTCACTGCCTTATAGACCTGTAAGTAGGGTGGGGTAATCAGACATTTTAGCTAAGGTGTGAAATGTAAAGCATTTTGATAAAACCATTCTAGGGTAACCTTCCTCTCTTCCATGGTCCTGCCTACGTGGTAGAAGTAGGAGCACTTTTACTAACTCCAGTGGCCTAAGATCAACTGAGTCTAGTATCCTCCCTTCCTCCTCCATCTACCACTGGACTAACTCAGGGCACAAAATTTGCTCGTTATAGATGTGCTTTTGATAAAAGGGGAGACACAGTGACCTAACTTTAAATAGGAGTGTAAGACAAAAAGATATATCCACACATAGCTGCTACTTCATAGACTGCAGAGTATAGTAGGGAACAAAGAATCATAGATTTAAATCAGAAAAGAACTTTTGAGACCATGTGATTCAACCCCTTCATGTTACACAATATGAAACTGAGGCAAACAAAGGTTAAATTACTTGCTCAGGGGCAAACAAATTGTAAGAGAAAAAGGGAGGATTCAAACACAGGCCCTCTGACTACAAAATTAGAACCCTTCCTCCTATGTCATACCCAATGATAACGCAATTGGAAATATTGTGCCTGTTGAAGAGATGTGTGTGTGTGCACGTGTGCACATGTGTGCATGCATGTTGGAGGAGAGGACTGATAGCATCTTCAAATATTTGAAAGTCTGCCATGCTCAATCCCAGAGGACAAAATAGAGAACAAAGCACAGAAACTGAAGGGAGGCACATTTTTATTGGATATGGGTACTTTAATTTTTATTGGCCACCCCTGAAGGCTTCATTACTATCTGATATAATTAGTTGATGGCAATGTGAGAACAAGGGTCCATAGAAATGGGACAAATGTATTCATTCAACAAGTTCAGCACATTTAGAAGGGTAGAGTTGATATTTGGTTATTTCTAGTTGTAGGTGAAAGTGATGAAAAAGTCACTTCCTCTCTTTGGGACTCAGTTTCTCCTTCTGTAAAATGGGATTATATGAGACGTGCTCTAAGGTTCTTTTCAGGTTTCACAGTCTATATTTAGTAAGATGGAAAAGATCCTAGATTTGGAGCGTGGAGGAACCTTAACAGTCTTCTAGTTCTATTGTCTTATTTTATAGATGAGGAAACAGAGACATAGAGAAGATTAAGAGAATTATTCAAGGTCACATAGGAAGTCGCAGATCAAGAGCTTGGAAGGTACTTCAGGCTAAAGGTTATTAATTTAGGGCTTGTGGACTTATTTTGAAAATAATATTTTGATAACTGCATTTCAATAAACTTGATATAACCCTTTGTAATCTCATGCATTTTATTTTGTGTATTAAACATTTGTGTTTGTTTTTGAGGAGTCCTTGGGCTTCCCAGTGTGTCAAAGGGATGCATGAGACACAAACGAAAGTTAAGAACGTTTGATCTTGTATGCTTCAGTCATTTTATAGTCAAAGAAATGGAGACCCACGGGAACGAAGTCATATCAACAAGCATTTATTAAGCACCCACTGTGTGCTGGGTACTGTGCTAAATTCTCAGGGTTCAAAAAAAGCAGAAACATAGTCCTTCCCCTCAAGGAACTCACAATCTAATGAGGTATATAATATGCCAACAATTCTGCACATGAGAGTTCATGGAAGGGAATGCTACTTGAGAGGGGTCACTCAGGTAGTGTCAGAAATGGGAGTGGAAGTCAAGGCTTTTTGTCACAGAGTCAGGGTCCTTTCCATTTATCACACTGCCTTCTATTAGCTTCTAAATGGGTGGTGGGGTGGGTGGAAGATGGATGGTTCAAAGACATAGGAGACTGGCTGGGGAACGGGGTAGATGGAAAGGGGAGAGTGTGTCCACTCTCATTTCTGCATTTACTTTCTGGGTAACCTAGGTTAGTGACCTCACCTTCAAAATGGAGAGAGCCATGTCTTCCTGGCCTGTCTGGCAGGGATGGTTATGGGGCTACAGTGGGATAATGAACTTGGTGCTTTTGCAATCGCAAATGGAGCTCCACCTGTGCGTTGTCATGGTGATGACGACTCTGAGAGTGATTCACCACTCAGCCTGCTGGCAAGGGAGGTCAGAAAAATGATCTTGTCAGCAAGGGGGTCCTAACTGCTCAATTTTATTAACTGAGTTTCTGATCCCAAGGAAAGAATAATTTAATTGTGCATCAGGGGATAGAGCAAAGAGTAAGGAATTTAGAATGGAAAGAATTAAGGTCAAATCCCTACTCTGCAACTTACTTCCTGTGTGACCTTGGGCAAGTCACATCATTTTTTTAGGTCTCAGTTTCCTCTTCTGTAAAATGAAGGCAATTGACTTGATGGCTTTAAACACCATATTTTGGTAGTCACGTGGAGGGAGATTAGAGAGGGGACATACAATGAACAGGGGGACTGATTATGAGGGGGCTATTATGATAGACCAAGAGGAAGATAATGAAAACCTGGAAGAATGATTATGATGATGGTGATGATGATGACAATGGTGATGATGATGATGATGACTGACATTCCTATAGCAATTTAAGATTTTCAACATGCATGTCATGTGCTATCACCATGTTGCAGATGCCTAACTGAAGCTGAGAGAGAATAAGTGATTTGACAAGTTTTGATTGACCAGATTGACCAAGCTTTTGGTCAATCTGATTTTGACTGACCACATTGCCAGATTTTGATTGACCAGATTGACCAAGTTTCTGATTGACCAGAATTCAAACTCAAGTTTTGCTGAGGGTGATGATTGTGTGATCAGATAGGAGGAAATAAATGGGAGAAATAATGGGTGGGGGAGGGGGAGAGAAGGTAGACTTGATAATTCTGAGACCCTGGTCAGTCTGGTCCTAACTCAGGAATGTCAGAATTAGATTAAAGAAAGATGTGATGTATAATTAATAGCACATTGCTTGTCTTCACAATGGGTAGAGGAGGGGCTGGAAAGAGGATGAGCAAAATTCTAAAAACAGAATGTTAAAATGAATAAAATATCATTTAAAAAAAAAGATGTGAAGATTCAAATCACATCAAATGGTCCCTCCCCCCACAAGTGATGGCCATGGTCAAGATGACTTGGAAAAGCCATTAAGTGTTGTCTAAGGGGAAGAAACATTCAATATTTAGTGAGCAGTACAGGTTTTTAGAAAGAAAGAGCTCTTTTGACTCCTTAAAAACAACTATGAAGTCAGAGGGATGAAGCAAACAGATGGGCTAGGTGCCCCCTGAGCATTATTTTAAACTCTAATTGCTCTTATTCACAACAGAAACCCACAGCATTTGGCAAATAGGTACTATCAAAAGCAGGAACAAGAAGAAAAGATGAAAAGGAAGCATTTTTTAAAAGTCTATGGGCTTTTCAGAATGCTTATCAGAGCCTTAGAGTGTCTGGAAGAGAACTTCAGAAATGGTGGGTCTAGAACATGAATATGGAATCAAGAGGCACCTTCTCACCAACTTTTTGATGAGGTAATATATGTGTATTCTAGAAAAAGCTAACAGTCAGTGAGGTGAATCAGAGAAGAGGTAAGGGGAAACTGAGGCAGTCTGATGCAGTAGAAAGAAAATTGCATTTGGAATCTAACAACTGGATGCAGATGTCTGCCTGTGTGACCTTGGGAAAGTCATGGTCTTCCTCTGGACTTCAGTTTCCTCAGTCTGTAAAACGAGAAATTTTGGAGGGGATGAACCCAAAGATTCCTTCTGGCTTTAAATCTATGGTCTTCTTTCCCCAGACTCATTTTCCCAAGTGAAATAAAAATTATATCAAAGAGCTCATTTTAAAGAATGTCTTTTACTTGACTTTGGTTTATTTTAATTTAATGTCACCCCATTTTCTTTTTAGTTGATAAAAAGAAAGTCAGAGAAGTGACCTGGAAATTAAGGCACTTGTTTCTGATACTGACTTTGCTACTTACTAGCTGTGTGACCTTGAGTTTGTCACTTAACTGCTACAGGATGTGGCTTCCTTATCTATTAAACAATGGGGTTGGGTCTCTCAGGTCTATTCATTTTCTAAGTCTATGATTCTTTAAAATTCTTGGGTTTTATGTCTCCTTCATAAAATAAAGGAGTTGGGCTGGGTTAACTTCCTTCTCTAATGTTGCATGATTTTACAAATCTACCCAAGAAAGCCTCGTGGAATCCACGGGGATGCTGAGGACACATGATAAGAATGATACAGATTTGACATGAGGACACAGGGACTCCAAACCCTTCTCTGCCTCTTAGTACCTATGTGTCCTTGGGCAGATGATTTACCTCTGCTATGGGATTCCTTTACCTTGCCTGCAAAATGGAAACTTTAAAATAGACTCTTCTGGCTATAAAACCATGATCCTTGTGACTGGCGAGACTTTTAGTCATATTCTATAAGGAAGGAACACAGGATTATGACTGGAGAGGCCAAAGCAACTTCAGAGGCTATCTGGTCTAATGCTCCCATTTCACAGATGAGGAAACTGAAGCCCAGCGGTCTTCAGTGAGGTGGTTTGGCTGAGGTCCCAACAAAACAGGATTTGAATCCAGATCCTGTGATCTCAAAGTCTGAACTCCTTCCTATTGAACCTCACTGCCTACCTTCCCCACACAGAGTAGTATCCAAAGATCATAGGACTAGGTGTTTAGAGCTGGAAGAGATCTTAGGAACCATCTAGTTCAAATTTCTTAATTTGGAAATAAGGAAATGGGAAGGCAGAAAGGTCAAATGGGCAATAAAAAAAAGACAGGGATGGAATCTGAACCCAAATGCTCTGCTCTGAAATCTACTGCTCTCTGTCCGACGCCTCTCTAGCTAGCCAAGAGGTAAAATAGAAGGTAAACTTCTTGAGGTCAGCCACCATTTCATTTTCATCTTTAGGTCCTATGGTCCCAAGGAAGCATGGGTAGGCCCTCAATCAGTTTTTATTTAATTAAACTAAGTAAACAATACTTTCACTGAGCCTCCCTGGAGGGTATATTTTGCCAGGGGAGTCCATGAAGAAAAGAAGGTAGATTAGTGGACAGATTTATCAGCAAGGGGCCACCCCTTCACTGGCAATTCTGGAATCTGGGGCAAGCACTACAAAACATACCCTTGAGCAAGTAGTGAAGGCAGTGTCTTCCAATAAAAAAAATAAATTGAAGCAAATTCATTTCGGGAAGTAAAAGTAATGAGGGGTTTGTTCACAGAGAGATCTCGAACCTTGGGATACAAGGGGATGCCCACTTGGGGGTTAAAGACAGAATCCCCTGCCCTCAAAGCACTGACTCCTCTAGGCACGAGTCTCCCACCACGATGTCCCTGCTGGATGGGGTGAGAGGGAGAGCTAGATGAAGGAGAAGCCAACCTAGGTTCACAGTCTCTGGTGCCGAAAGCTTCTTCCTCTGCCAGCTTCCTATCTTAGGCACTGAAGTAGTTCAAGTGTTGTTAGCACCTTCCCAAAGGCAGAGCCCTGGGACAGCACCTCCATTCTCCTGCCCTAGTTACAGCTCTGACATAGGGTTTCTTTACAGGATTGGTGAGTCAGTAGCTGAGGGGTAGGATAGGAGAGGCAGTAGCTGGGCAGTTTGGAGATACTGTGACTACCTGGGGAGAGTAAAGAAGTTGGTGGGTTGACCACAGTGCAGAATGAAGAATCCTGAAAACAAAACCTTCTACATTTAAAACTTTGCCAATGACCAAGCCTTGCTAAACAGACATGAGTTCTGCAAAGCAAAAACTTATTTGGAAGAAGGAAGATTTTAGATGACCAATTTTTGAGGTGGTAACTAATGAATTGGTCATCTGGTGATATATGAGACCAAAGCCTAGTGCTGGACTGGCTATCCTTAGGAAGAAGAGAAGCCAGGGAAGGGTTTTTGGATCATTGGCATCTCGAAGGCATCCTAAGCAATAACCTAGTCAAATCCAATCATTTTTACAGATGAGGAAACTGAGGCAGAGAGAGGGTGTGGCAATCAAAGGATCATGGATCATAGGCTTAGAAATAGAAGGGGATTCTAGTGGTCATATAATCCAACCCTCCAATTTTACAGATGAGGAAACTGAGGCTCAAAGAAACTGTGACAGTTGCAGGATCCTAGATCATAAATTTACGAATGAATATAACTTTAGAGGCTAGTTAGCCCAATATCTCATTTTACAGTTGAGGAAACTGAGACCCAGAGAGAAGTGCCTTGCCCAAACTTGAGAAAGAGCTGGATTTTGATCCAAAGGTGTCTCAGACATCTCCAAAAGAGCTCTGAAAAGGCTCTTCTCCTCCCTAACTTCACCTGAGCACAAAGGTGACTGTGGCCTCCTAAAGATCTCACTATAAGAAATTTAGTCACCAAGTAAGGAGTGTTTGGAGGGAGGGTCACCACGATTCATTGTCCCCATAGGCATAGAGAAGTCACGAACTACCCACACAGATAAAGTGAAATAAAAAAAAAGTATTAAAGCTAAAGTATGGTAAAGCTAGTTGGATTCTATTTAAAACACATACTAAAGCAAAAAATAAAAAACACGAAAAAAGGAATAAAAAAGTAATAGACATGAATCCACTAGCCTGCAGAAAAAGATAACACTTTCCAACATTCTGCCTTGTTAGACATTCTAAACAGTGCATTTCTGTGATGGCCATTTCCAATCATGGCCCACTGTCTGAGAACATCCAAGACCATAATGACCAAATCTTAGATGGACAGAAATCAACAGAACAAATACATTTACAGACAAATGCAGTAAATGTCAATTGTCTGCTCTATGGGGCGGCCAAGATACTCTAAAAGCAATTTATGTGAAGTCAAGAGAGACTAGCAGCCAGCAAAGGTTTCTTAGGGAGAAATGTGGGAATATTCAGAGCAAGATCATGTGTGTGGTTATTGAAGGCAGCAGGAACCACGATGTAATAGCTACAAATGCAGACTAATTGTTAACACTTAGAAAGCCAGTAGAAGTCAAAAGGAGAAGAATTGGATAGGCCAAGCCATTTCATTTTTTAAAAAAAATACATCTTTTACTGATGTCTTTTGTTCTAATATCACCTACATTTCCCACTGTGTCCCTTCTGTCTCCTAGAGAGCAACTCCTTATAACAAACAATAAAGAAAAGGGAAAAGCAATTCAGCACAGCTTACCTCCATATTGAAAAGGATGGCACTCTATGTAGCATATTCTCCCATTGCTGTAGAGAAGGAGAGAGAGAAGTTGGCTTACATCTTTTCCATGAGGCTGTGGCAAAGCCAACTGAAATATGGATTCCCCAGGAATCCTAGGCCACCAAGAGTCCAGCAGTGACTATGATCATCAGACAGACACTTTGTTATCATAACTCCTTGTGGGAGTTTCCACAGAGAATTACAAATGACTACAGTGAAGCCTTAGGACTTGGACACATAGCCACCAAGGGCTCTTTTTATTTTATTTTTTAAATTAACTTTTGTTTATTTTTAGCTTACATCATTAATTTCTACAAGATTTTGAGGTACAAGTTTTCTCCCCATCAGCCTGTATCTCCCCCCTCTGAAGCAAGAGGATTCAGTCGTCAAGGTGTCAACAATCATGTGTCAGGTGCTTTTGATGTGCTAGGCACTGTGGGAATTTCAGGGGATACAAAGAAAAGGAAAAAACTGTTTCTAGCCTGTCTCTAGGATTGTTGTTGTTCGTCCATAATTCTGGAAGAGGACCACGACATCAGGAAAGCCATGTCTTGAATTGCAAGTGAATTGTATTTAAATGAGGCAAGGTTGTGCAAAGTCACCAGCCTCACCCCCCCAGGGTTATCAAAGTCTAGTGGCAGGATACAGATAGATCAGGCTGGCTGGAGATGCCCTAAATGCAGTGGGAGACCTTGGTCTTTTTAAGCTAAGGTTTTTTCCAGGTCTCAGTTTGTCTGAGGCAACACCCATTCAGTGATTAAAGAAAGGTAAGAAATGAGGCAAAAAAAGGCCTTTTTTACCTAGTTAAAATGTCAATCTGGGAGGAAAAGACCCTCAAGGGTTCTGGCCAAACCAGAAATAATTGCTATTTACACATGCTGAGTCATCAAGACCCAAACAAAGACCAAGGGAAAATTGGGCTGGGACCTATTGTTGGTCAATCAGTGAGAGCCAGAGTGACTTGGGTTTTAGGCATGGTCCAGTAGTTCCATTTGAGTCCCTCATGGGCTTTATCAAAGCCTGGATTTCCAATACTGTATTTCAAGAAATAATAAATGAAACTATGTGGGGCAAAAGAGATAATTGTCCCAGTTTTTAAAATGATAAAATAAACAAGTAGGAAAGAGAAAAAAAGAAACCCCAAAATGTCTTGTGAGGTTTCAGTGATCAGAATTTATATTCCCTTTGACAGAGCACCCACAGGTAAAGGTATAATTCCTTATGTAGACAGAGGGGGAAGAGGGAGTAGAGGGAGAAAAGGAAGGAAGGAAGGAAAGAAGGAAGGAAGGAAGGAAGGAAGGAAGGAAGGAAGGAAGGA
>JAQQSW010024071.1:0-10155 GCA_028646575.1 Pseudocheirus occidentalis
GATCATGTTTTCATAGAAAGAGATTATAAGGGTGTCTTTTATTATTATTGCAAGTAGTTTATATAGTTTAGGAATTAATTTTTCTTTGCTTTATAGAATTCATCTATGAATACATCTGATCCTGGATCAAATAAACTTTGAGGGTTTATTTATTCCTTTTCCCATTTATTTCCCCTGATACTAGATTATTTAAATAATCTTTTACTTCTGTTAATCTGTGCATCGTATGTTTTTGTAAGTAATAATCTATTTCTATGCCTACATATTCTTCCCCCCAACATTTGAGTTTATTTCATTTATGACTATTATTCTATCCTCCTTTTTAGATCCATCTGTACTTTTTCCTTTCCCCTTAGAACCATCTGTTCAACGTTCCTTGACATTCTTTCCTTACTAGCTTTCCCACTCTTTGTATTTTGTTTTATTTTGTGTATGTACTCCCACCTAGCTTATGGCCAGAATGCTTATTTGTTTGTTTTTCTTCCCTGAGGCCTTAAACGGATTTTTATCCTCTTTAGGGTTTACCCCTTGGGTATCTTATAAACCAAGGTCTTTCCATATGGTGTTGAGAGTTTTCTTTCTTTTTTGCTCAGCAGGGAGCTTTCACTTGGGCTGCAACTGAATGGAGTGGTGTGGGCTTGCCTGATCCTGAGTACACTGTCCCGGACCAGGCTGCTCCTTCAAGGGATGCTTGGGCTGCTCTGGTGCTGGGTTCTGCCTAGACAATCCCTCATCACAATGCTCTGGTAACTCTCTTTGTTGTAGGGTCTACCTGGAATCTCTGCCCCTGCTCCCGGGTTCAGAATCTGCTTTCATGGTAGACTCCTGACACAGGCTTCAGGGACTCTTCAGGCTGGATTTTGTCTTTGGGCCTTTCTCCATGATCATGCCTCATGCCACTGGTGCCTCATGCCACTGATGCCCACTAGAATACTGAGATGCTGTTGTCTGCACTAGGCTAGGATTAAATTTTGGTTCTGTTGGGATCAACCAGCCTTAGACTCTGTTTCCAGGAGTGTTGAGTTAGAGTGGTCCACCTTGGTAGTTGAGATTTCCTTCCCCAGGAGTTTCCTATGGCCATGATAGAGACAATTCCTGTCCCTGTGCCTTAGATCTAAAATTGACTGCTCTTCTCTCCTTCTGTCCTTAATTCAATTCAACAAATTCCTACAATGCCCAGTGTGCTGGAGATACAAAGATGAAGACACTATATAATCCTAGATCTGAAGGTGAGTGGAAAGGCAAGGGTCTAGAGAGAGGATAAGATTTGATATCAAAAGTGGCATCAGCTGTCTTTGCAAGCATAGTCTGACTCCCCACCGATCCAGAAATAGAGAAGTAGGAGGTTTTGTTTAGGAAATACCATCTAAAGCATTGTCTTTCCCTCTTATTTCAGCATTTCTTCTGTCTTAGAAAAACACTACTGCAAAATTGCTTTTATATTCTTTCAGACTACAGTTTCCATGAACTAGAATACACATATTCAGATTGGTTCTTTGGAGCCCAGACTTCACTAGCTCATTTCTGCTACCTGTCACTAGGTGCCATACCACCTAGTGGTACCAACTGTGGATTCCCAGATTGACTTTTATCTCAGTCTTTATTAGCATAAATGTGAAACATTTGAAAACTATTACAAAAAGGCCATATGTCTTAAATCCTGGATAACTGTGAAAACTGCTCATTTTTGGCAGTCAGTTCCACTGTTTGGAAACAATCCTATGACTATTTTTTTCCTATTTGCTTTGATTAAGAGGGAAGGTTTGTCTCTTCACAATAAGAGGAAACTTCATTCGTTAAGAAAGACTTTTTAATGTTATCTCTATAAATATTGTTTAAAGATAAATTATAACCTTCCCCACTCTTGGCTCTTGGTTTAATGAAAACTTTGTTAATTACGGGAATTAGGACAATTTGCTAATATAAGTCTGTTCTTGAATCTATCTGCAGGTTCTAATAGCAGATTCATTTATAAGGAAGCTATGTGATTAGTAAAGGTATTGTTATCATTGTAAAGCTATCCATGATGTTTCCATGAAATGTTTTAAAGCTTATTTTCAAGTTGAATCTTCATAGCCCATTAGAGAATTGCAGTTTGTGACTAATTGCTTCTTAGGATTCTTATCTGAATCACTGCAGAGAATTTTAGTTCCCCTCTTCTTCTACTACATGAGTTAAAGCAGTGAGGTGACCTTTGGTATTTTTTCAAAGCTGAGAAGGGGAAAAAATGTATCCAGGTGGAAGCTGGTGGGAGGACAAATCTGTTGTCAGCACCTCATAAGAAAGCAATTTTCTCCCAAATGAATTGAATTACCAGGCTGGTGGAATTAGGAACTGAGAGGAGCAAATGTTCTCTTTCATATATGATTGGACTAGTTTTCTGTATTGGGAATGATAGCTAACATTCCTAATAAATAATAGGAAGCTTTACTAACCTGCATAATCTTGGAATATCTACTTATAAATTGAATTAACTTTGTTATAATAATGTCTCTGTGAAATTTGGATAGTAAATTTCAGGAGTGAGAGTCACACTAGCCTCCTCATGACATGGAAGTGGCCCTGCATTCTCAAAGATGATCAGTGGAAGAGAAAGCCTAGTGAGCCACAAAGTCTTTGAGAACCAGTTCAAATAATAGACTATTTATTTGCACCTTCTCTCAAGATCAACCTAGCAAAACTTAGAGGTTCATCATCAGTCAGTGGACCACCAGGTAATCTCTTTTTGGTCACAACTAAGAGGGAGGCAGAAAGGTGGCACAGTGAATAGAGCACCGGCTCTGGAGTCAGGAGAACCTGAGTTCAAATCTGGCCTTAGACACTTGAGACACTTACTGTATGACCTTGGGCAAATCATTTAACCCCAATTACCTCCCCCTCCCCCTTCAAAAACAAAGAAACAAACAAACAAAACAAAAAAGAGGGAGGGATCATGGTCTGAACAAAGGAGTAACCATATAGTGGGAATAATGGATTTTGGAGGAAATCAATTTCCTGTCTTCTGAGCCTAAGCCTTTGTATTTGTCTATATTTTGTACATGTACATATCACTAATGATAGAATAACAGGTTACTCGAGGGTAGAGACCATTTGATTTTTGTCTTTGTATCTCCACTGTCTGGCACAGTGTCTACATATTGTAATTGCTGAATAAATGATTGTTGATTTATTGATATTTGTTCTTTTGAAGTATGTATGGTTATAAATATTTTATCTGAATAGATTTTTAGGAAGATTTCAGGCAGAAGAAAACAGAGCTGGGCAAAGATGAGTCATTAGAAGGAATAACATAAGAACTAATATTTCTAAGCAGTTATAGTATTCTTGGTGTGCTACAATGTGGACAGATAGGGTGTGTCTACATTCAACTATTCCAATATCATCTAATGGGATAATATTTGTAAAACACTTAGTACAGGGCCTAGCATATAATAAGTGCTACATGAAAGCTAGTTATCATTATCATCATCATCATCATCATCATCACCATCACCATCACCATCATCATCATCATCATCACCATCATTTTTATTAATTAGTGTAGGAATGCTTTCAGGTATTACTGATCTCCACCTATCTATGCCTACCCATCCAGATTAACTCTTGTCTATGACTTCTCATGAGTGTGCCTCAGGGGCTCCACCTAATACATTGAAGGACTTCTTTGATTTCTTTGGATAGCATGTGGAAATCAGTAGAATGCAAAAACTTCCCTTGATTTTGCCCTGTAACCAATCTATTTTCTTTCTGTGACATCCTTTTAGTGACATCCTTTATTCCAAATTTTCCTTGTAGTTCCTTATGTTGTGTTGCAGCCTACTTTTCCATAGTCCTGTGAGTGAAATTAATTTTTAATTCTTTGGAGATGGTTGTATTTCATGGCTTAAAATCTCTCTCTCTCTCACACACACACACACATACTCACATGCTGGTGGATTAACTCTATAGGCCATCTAACTGCATGTCATAATTCTCTCACTTTTCTTTCCTGTTTGGATAGTGGAGCCAAACTCTTTTGGGTGGTTATGAATCTCATCCAGGAGGCTCTGCATGTTCTTCGGTTTGATACAACCAGCACAATACCATCTCCTAAGAAGAAAATCTGGAGGACCTCACTGTCTACTGCAAATCACTCCTAAACTTGGATTCTGTACTGGATCTGCTTGATGACAGTGGTGAACAACTTTGGGAAACATGCATCTCCCTGTTTTAATCCCTGCTTTCTATTAATAATCATTAAACAAGGGGACCTTTTATGTTACACTTTTCAAGTAACCCTTCATAATTTTTGTGTATGCATGAAAGACTTTATGGGAGATAATCTTTTAGGGTGGCAATTTGCTCTACCCAACCAAATGCTAGAATTTGAAAGAATAATTGGATAGTTAGATTAGAAATACCATCTAGACAAATTTTATGTCAGGTAGACATAAAATTAATAATAATAATAGGTAGCTATTCTGTAGTGCTTTTAAGACTTGCAAAGAAATTTATAAATATTATTTTATCTTAACAACAAGGGAGGGGTAGGTGCTTTTGTTATCTTCACTTTACAGATAAATAAACTGAGGTAGACAGAGGTAAAGTGACTTGTCCAGGATCACATAACCAGTAAGTATCTGATGTCATATTTGAACTCACATCTTTCTGATCATCACTCAACATTGTCACCCAGCTACCTTGACTACTTTTGACTTTTGCTATGTAAATAGACCCAACCTTTGCCCTCACATCTGACTATTTCCTGGCTATGCTGTAGAGGAAGTTCTCATTGAGGTAGAAGCGGGACTGGATGGCCACTGAAGTTACATCCAACACTTAGATTCTGTGATTCTCTGTGATGAACTGACATTGGCAAAACATAATTATACCAAATTCAAGTCAGTAAATATTAATTAAGTATCTATTGTACTATTAAACAAAGCACCATTAAGGGCACTTGGGATGAAAACACAAAAATGAATTAGTCCCTATCTTCAAGAAGCTTACATCCTCCTGGGAGATACTGAAGAGTAAACAAACAAACAAATAAATGGTAACTTAAAGAGGGAGTGTTAACACCTGGGAGAATCTGGAAAAGTTTTCTGGAATAAATGAGACCTGAGCTGAGCCTTAAAAGGAACATAGACATACTCAGTAGTTTTGCAAAACTTAAAATATTATATACATGTGATAGTTATAATAATAATATTTATTATTATCCTAATCTATTCTCATCTTTTGCCATAGGGTTTAGGTAGAAATGATTTTGGGATAAGGTACAATTCTGCTGTTATTATTTTATTTTACATATTCTACATATTATTGCATACTAAAGCATAATGTATGCTTTAGGAGAAACTCATCCTTTGTAGACTTCATATTCTTAGTATCATCCTTGGTACCTTTCCAGTAGCAGACAGAACAACAGGTGATTGTATGTTTCTTTTTCTCATACAGATTTTCCCTCCTTAGCTAGGTCTCTATATTCTGAAAGCTTTTTATTCCACGTAGCTTGGAGATTATGAGTGTTTGCCATGGAACCGTTATTCTTAAGTATTATTTTTATTGGATCAGTATTTGTCTGGGAAGTTGTGCACAACAGTTCAGTCTGTGATAGTTGTCTTATTCTAATACAGTTTATTGGTTGAGTTCTTCTGAGCATTCTGAAGTATATATTTGCAATATGGGGACTTGCAATTTGTCAGTTCATGGAACACAGAGAGATTCTAGTGTATAATTCTACCCACTGGATTGTGTCTTACTAGGTATTTGATAGGTGCTACATTTTTATAAGCCTGTAAAGTTTCTACCAATTCCTTCCATAATATAAATGATCACTCATTCTGGGCCCCTTAAGACAATTCTGTAATTTCTTGTATCAAGGACTTGCACTTGAATTGTCATTATAAATTCTTCTTATTTCTTTCTCCTCCTTCTTCCTTTTATTTTCCCTTCTCTTTTTTTCAAAATGTATTTCAGCATGAAAGAATTTATTTTTTGCAAATGCACATGGAGTGGAAATGTACTGTTGAGTTCAGGGGACAACTGAATTCCATTTTAGTTTGGCTGGAATGTGGAAGGTGTCAGTGTCCAAGGTATAATGTGACACAGAACTGAAAAGATAAAGATTGCATTAGGTAATTACATAAATAGGTCCATACCTGTGTGTGTGTGTGTGTGTGTGTGTGTGTGTGTGTGTGTGCTGGCACTAACTTGTACCAGCCAGAGAGAGCCAGTGTTAAATTTTCAGGGTGGATATTTATGCCTCAGAAATCCATGAATGCTACAAATTGAACTTGATATATTATATTGTTCACTGTCTAGACTTAAAAGGGTGACGGATAAAATATTAATAAAGCAGATTAAATGTAAAAGTTGTGTGTACATTTCTCTCCTAGTGTACTGTTAAGCATTTACCAGTATACCCCTGCCCCAAGAAAAGCAAAGAAAAAGGGAAAGTGTTACTCACGCACAGACACACACAGACACACAGTTCATAGCAACATTTTTTTTTGGTGGTAGTAAAGAACTAGAAGCATAATAGGGGCTCGTTAATTGGGAAATGGCTGATATTGATTAAGAAAATTTATCTATAGATTTCTTTTTGCTTTTAGTTGTTAGTAATTTGTTTTTTCTTTCTTTTTTAAAAATCACATTAATAGCTCAACAGGGAATAAAAACACTCATAAAATAGTAAAAATAATATTAATAAATAAGAAAGATAGAGAGGGAATCTATAAAAACCAGTGTGGATATACAGGAAGCTCTCTAAATATGTCTTGATTTTCTGGAAAGACTTACATGAATTGATGCTGAGTGAAGTGAGCAGAACCAAGAGAACATTGTACACAGTAACAGCAACATTGTGCAATGACTAACTTTGACAGCCTACCTCTTCTTGACAATACAATGATCTAAGACAGTTCCAAAAGACTCATGATGTAAACATGCTATCCGTGTACAGAGAAAGAACTATGGAATCTGAATGCAGATCAAAGAATACTTTTTTCTCTTTTTTCTTTCTCATGGTTTTTCCTTTTTGTTCTGACTTTTCCTTCAAACGTGACTAAGGGGAAAATATGTCTAATAAGATTGTACGTGTATATCTGTATCAAATTGCATATCATCTTGGGGAGAGAGGGAGAAAAAGTTTGGTACACAAAATCTTATAAAAGTGAATGTTGAAAAAATATAACAATTAAAAAAATCAAATTAATAGATGGTCTTTTTTATTTTTGTTATAAAACAGCTCTTTATATTAGTTTGATATTTTTTCTTTTAATTCTATCAACCTCTCCTTTCATTTTCTGGATTTCTATTTTGGTATTTAATTTTCTAGGTTTTGTTTTTGTTATTATATGCCAAATTAATTTATTCTCTCTCTATCTGCCTCTCTGTCCTATTCCTCCTCTAAAGTCTGTTTTGCTTCTGACCACTGCTTTTTAAAATCTATCCTTCCTTTTATCATTCCCTCCTTTCTCTTATCCCCTCCCCCTTTTACTTCCTTGTTGGATAAGTTAGATTTATGCCCAACTGAGCAAATACATATTTTTTACCTCTTTGAATCAATTTAGATGTGAGATTTAAGTATTAACTACCTCTCACACCATTCCCCCTTCTATTGTAAAAGCTCGACCTTCTGCATTTCTTTTTTGTGAGATGATTCTACCTTTGTTCCTCTCTCTTCCCCCTTTTACTCTTAAACTATGACCTAAAACTGGGTATAGGGTGGCAATGGATCTGCCATTGGTCCTGTGTCCAGGGCTAGCACAGAGGTGCCTTGTAAACCAGTTGCCAGGTCACCTTACCCTCTCTGGCTTGAGAGCTCCCCAAACTGCTGCTGCTTTTGTTGGAACTATTTAATCCCCCCGCTGGTGTTTCATCCACATGCGCTCTGAGCCATCCGCTACCCTTATGTCACAGATCTCTCTGACCTCCTAAGGTGTCTTGAGCTGGAAGAATGTCTCAGTCTGACCTTTTGTTGGCTCTGCCACTATAGATTTTGATTTGAGGGGTTTAATTTTAAAGTTATTTGGAGGGGAATGTTGGGAGAGCTGAATCGAGTGCTTCCTTTACTCCACCATCTTGGCTCTGCTCCTGAAAGTTTTAATGTTTCCTTTTAAATTAAACTTTCTTTTACTATGGCTGGTATCCTTGTAAGTAGGTAAATTGGTGTGGGGCAGAAATTTCCCCAAGTTTTCTAGACAGTGGGTATCTGGCAAGGGAAGTGTAAAAGACTTCTTTATCTGCCAAACATACCCCAGCCCTTCATTTCATTCCACTTTTTTGCTTCAAGTTATATCCATTTAGCCAGTCAGTCAGCACAAATTTAAGTGTTTCCTGTGTGCCCAGCACTGTGACAAATTATCAGAGACACTCAAGAGCTCATGCCTCCCATTGCTCTGCCACAATCTTCCTTTGAAGTACAAAAGTTGGAAAGATTTTCCCTGACTGTTAAAGAAAAAAGCATAAAGTGTTTGTTATCACTTTTTGTTTTCTTACCAATATTCCCCGGGAACTGCTCTTAGACTACTTATCATAAATTAAACATTTGTAATACTGGTGATGTAGCCATTGTGTACGATTATGCTTTTTTCCCTCCCCCCCCCAATCTCATTTATGGCTCTAAACATAGATAGATCATGCAAAAAATGTACTCACTCATTTACATGAGTGCTCAGAGGGCTAGAAAATGAAGCATCAAAATGTAATTTGGGCTTTAGGAAATTAATAACGTCTAAAAGCAAATTTTCATGTAATTTGTTGGAAAGATATGATGTCCCTGATAACACTACTTCTCATTTATTATAACAATATCATACAATCATTGTATCCTACCTATCCCCACAGAGGTTAATGGATTCTATTAATCTACTGTGCTGGGAAGGAATGGAAACTTGAAGCTTGGTGATTTAAGTAGGAGGCAAACATTTTAATGGCATTTATAAATGAAACTGAGATAGAGAGCACCAAATGGGATGTTCCAAAAGTCTTAGGGCAGTTTTAAGCTTTAGTAACTTAATACTGTACTAAGACTTTTGGGACACCCTGTATTTAGCCTGAGTGGGGAGGGTTTCTTCCTTGTTATTTTATGCAGGTTTCAGGAGATAGAGTTGAAAAGATGATGAATACTAGCTCTAAGCAACTATTGCTTGTATATGAAGAACTTATAGTGTCTTAAGGTCCTGTAGTATTGGCCACAGTAAGGGGTCAATAAGGACCAGTCAAGAGTCAATGACAGATAAGCATCAGCTAAAAAGCAGCGTAACTGTTAGAGTGGAAGGTTTCAAGACCTAGGCATGTAGAAGCCAGAGGATGGTAAAGAGACTGGATCCAGAAAGGAGTGGCTAGGTTAAATAAACCATTGGTAAACTAAGGCATGAACTCCCTTGGACAGGTCAAGGCAAAGAGGAAAGGTAGGTGCAGAACAGGTATCAATCATTAACATTGATCAGTCCCGGAATCAGCATTGCTAGATAAGACAAGACTGAACCAGAAAGATGCAAGCTGAGGCTGGATGTGAAGCTTAGATGATTCACATGGGTACAAATGATAACCACTGGAAGGAACTTAGTGATAACTGTGATGTCTGGTGTAAAAAAACCAGTAGATCTAAAGAGCCTACACCAATTGAAAACAGGGCCTTCAGAAAAGTGGGTTTGAGAAATGGAAAGTTAATTAAGAAGATTCTCTCTTAAGAACTCTGATCAGTGTAGACCAACTACCCTCACAGAGCCCTGGTGATAATCTGTGTTACCCCCCTCCTCCCCTCCCCACTTGGCAGAGAGGTAATGGACCTGTGATGTAGAATGGGACATGCATATTTAACATGGTCAGTGTAGAAATTTGTTTTGCTTTTCTTTGTATATTTGTTATAAAGATTCTAATTTTCTTTTTTAAATTTTGGGGGTAGGAAGAAGACAAATGTTTGTTAATTGGGAATAACAAATTTTAAAAAATTTTAAAGATGCTCTCTAAGAATGAAATTTAGATTTCTAGAGAACTACTGAAATACCAAATAATGGTCCCTGGCCAGGTATGCAATGGTTCTCGTGAAGAATCCAAAAATACATATTTGCTAAATCTGAGAATCTAAGCAAGTGGATTTTCTATTTTTTCCCTTTTTTTGCAGGGCAATTGGGGTTAAGTGACTTACCCAAAGTCACACAGCTG
>JAQQSW010024072.1:0-10155 GCA_028646575.1 Pseudocheirus occidentalis
CACACACACACACACACACACACATACACACACATACACATTCTCAAACTCCCTGTATGACTTTAAGCTTTTATCACTATATAAGATGGTGATTGGGATTTTATTCACTGAACTAATTCTCTAAATTAATTGAATCTTTCAAAAATCATGTGTTTCATCTCTGCTTTCCAGATGGTCATCTAAATATGTATCAACAAAAAAAAATGAAAACATACTTGATAAATACAGACAATTGTTATTGCTGTTTTATGAGTACAGAGGTAACATTTCTTTTTTTATCTATTGAATTTTTATTTTAAATATTTATATGCCCACAACTTGTAACAATGCTTTACACATAGCAAGTATTTAATAAATGGATGTTTTTACTCATTTATCATGAAAGGAAGCTTGGTATGATGGGAAAAACATTGGCTAGGTGTTTGAAGACCTAGAGTGTAATTTCAGGTCTACCAATAACTAGTTGGGTAACTCAGAGCAAATTAGTTAATCTCTGTGAGTCTCAGTAATTATGCTTGCAAAATGAGGGAATTGGCCTAAATAATTGTCTATATCTTATTTCAGTTTCTAAAATGGATAATTGTTTCTTTTTACACCAGAATATTGCTCTCATATCTATAATGTTAATCACTCTACATTTTATAGTACTTTAGGATTGACAAAGCAAATGAAAATGTCGCTTTACCCATTGATCCTCACAATAACGTGGGGTAATAGCATCCCCATTCCACAGATGAGGAAATAGAATTAATGATGCTAAAAGTACAGCTAAATGAAACAAACTGCAAAAAAGTGAGAGGACTTAAACCTTGGGTTTTGTTCTTCTACTACTAATCCAGTGTTTCCGTGCTACTATACTAACTCTCCATACCTGTGCTATCTATCTGTTTAAATCATCACTTTTCTTGGATATAGGGTTACATTGGTTTAGATAATTCTCTGTAAATATAATACTTAACAAGATCCCTTATCAGATGTAAGAAGAATCTTATTTTGAGAAAAATGTGGCCTTACAAAACAATAACAGGAACTGAGAGAAATTATTATTAATAACTATCTCTTCATATCGGGAGAAAGGGTGCTTTTCCTTCTCTTTTTATTTCCTTATTCAAAGCCCAGTCCTAGTAGGTCAGTCAGTCTCTAAAGGAAAAGGTTGACAATGAGATTAGCCTAATAGTCAGGGAACATTCCCCTCAATCTTTGACAGGACCCCACGTAACTTGGAGAACTTGCTTCTGATTAAAGTGTAAAGTGAATCTAATCTCATTGACTTCCAACTCCAAAGCATTAAGCTTACACCCCTGGAACCTCTTTACCCCAATCCTCCTCCCCAATTGTGCAACTTCATTGGTCTTGGGTGGAGATGGATTCTTTTGTGTGACTGAGTCTCATGATTAAGCCAGATTCTCAACAGAAGAAATTGGAGATTTTTGACCCACTTCCTCATTAATATGTTCACCCTTTCATTGATTGTTCACCAATCACTGTCGATCACCACCTGAAAAAGGCACCCACTTTTCCAAAGGCACTTAGGCATTTGATGATCTTCATGGTCTTTGTCTTTGGTTACTGAGACTACTGACCATTGGCTTATTAATTACTTGCTAGCCTGATTAATAAATTGATTAGTAATTATCCCCAAACTCTGCCTCTTGGGATTTTGATTCATCTCAAAACAAAAACTTTTTAAATGGTAATAATAGAATTTAACTTTATCTATTGTTTAGCAGACTATGAAGCTGATTATTAAATGCTAAATTTACAGTCAGTGAATATGACAGGTTTACAATATTATACAGCACATGTGAGTAAAATAGAGTAAGTACAGAAACGGTGAAGCTATATCTTCTCACACCAAGCATAACTGGATGCTAAGTAAACAAAATCTGATGACAAAAGTTGAGTAAACATTAATTAATAGATTGTGCCATGAACACAGTGGCCAATCAACATATGACAGCAGTTGATAGGAAAAGTTTTTTTATTTCTATTATTAACTGATAAAACATGTAGTTTGCACACAAATAAATGTTGAACATAATCAAGATTCAACTTGTCAAATAACTTATGTGACAATGCAGGATTTGTGGGGGTTTTTTTAGTGTGCTGCTCTTCTACCAATATGAATTACAATTCTTCTGTAATTTTCTGAGTTATCAGTGACCAAACCTTTTGGTGTAGTATGGGGTTCTTAACCTTTTTGGTGTCATGAACACCTTTAGCAGTCCAGCAAAACTTACACATCTTTTTTTCAGAATGTTTTTAAATGCAAGAAATCAAGTAAGATTGCAAATTAAAGAAATTTCAAATATATCAAAATGCATAAAAATATTAGAACAAAACAAGGGATTCATGGACCTAACTTAAGAAATCCTGAACTAGAGAGTCTCTCTGAAATCTCCTAATTCAGGTTGCCTTGTCCTTGAACCACAGACACCCTATCTTTTGCTAACCCAGCTTGAATCTTTTCCAGATCTGTAGGGATTCCAGAGCCTGAGATTGACTGATAATGACCTTTGAGAATCTTAAGGTCATCCCCATCCCATGATGACGCATCAGAGAACCATATTCAGGTACATACAGAACATAGTTTTATTTGAAATGGTTATTTTGATTACTGTTTATGTGGAGAAAGAACACATCATAATACCTCCACTTAAATTTGACTATATTAAATAAGAGGCAGAGAGATGGCAGAGTGAATAGAGTTCTGTGCCTGGAGTCAGGAGGAGCTGAGTTCAAATCTGACCTCAGACACTTACTAGTTATGTGACCCTGGGAAAGCCAGTTTACCCTGTTTCCTCATTTGTAAAATGAGCTCAAAAAGCAAATGGCACACTATTGCAGTATCTTGGCCAAGAAAACCCCAAATGGGCTCTCAAAGAATCATAAAGGACTGAAATCACTCAATGACAATATGTTCTAGTAAAGTGCTGAGCACCTCACAATTATTATCTCTTCTGACTCTCACAAAACCCTGGGAGGTAGATGTTATATTTTCTATGTTATACAGATAAAGAAACTGGTGAAAAAAGAAAGCAAATGACTTGTCCAGCTAGTGTAAATGTCTGAGGCCAGATTTGAACTTAGGACTTCCTCACTCCAGAACTGAAGCTCTATCCACTTTGCCACCTAGCACATAGTAGGCACTATATAAATGTTATCTATTATTATTTTTTAAATGAGGAATGAATAGTTTGACCTTGATATTCTTGGTATCTACCCTATTGTGAATAATTCACCAAACTTCCTATTGTTTTCCCTGGAATCCTGCATGCCTGTGGTGTATATTATTCATATATAAGCAAACTATAAAGTCAGATAAGACTTCCCAGACACTGCTGCAATGCCATGGATATGGGATAGTTACTGCACTTCGGGTCTTAGCAATGGGCTTAGACTCAGGTCTAAGCAAAGGATCAAATTACTAAAAATGTTTTTTAAAAAAGGCATTTCTCTTTAAAACTATGCACCTCTATTCTCCACCAGATTTCTTAAATCTAGTGTTCCAAGAAGCAAGCACATATATTTCGGGGAAATTTTCTAGCTCTGTGGAAATGAATAATGAATAATAATGATGACACTGGTATTAATACAGTGCTTTAAAGTTTACAAAGTGTTTCACATGTATGGTCTTATTTGATCCTTACAATGTCCCTGTAAAGTAGGTGAGTATTTTTACCTTTGCAGATGAGGAAACTGAGGTCTAAAGATGTCAGATAACTTGCTGAGGATCACATAGTTACTGTCTGAGGCAAGATTTCAATTCAAGTTTTCCTGACTCCAGGTTCCATACTTTATCACATTATCTCATTCCCTTAACCATCAAATCTATCAAAAATGGATTCTCTAAAATGACAACATATTTTTAATCATCATCATCATAAAAATAACAACATGCTCAAACATTTCTACAAACATGATAAAATTAGATTATCTTTCTTGAGTCCATAAGGCTATTCCAGAACCCTTTCCAAGAAAGAGTCCAAAAGGATTGTGAGAAGGGAGCTATTTATTGCTTGACAGAAAAGGCTTAAAGAGAGAGTCCCCAGGAGATGTACATCCTTATGTCCTCTTCCCACTGCATTTGATCTAATCAGGTGACCTGATATTGGCTTCTTTTTCAATAACATCTCTATTGACAGTGAATCAGCACTCCCTGAGAGCTGAAGACAACATATTTTCTGCATTCCAAACTCTATGCCATGAAGTTCTGTGGAGATGCTTCCTTTTGAAGGGAAAAATCAGTTTTAAATCAACTTAGTTGAATTGTATAAGTGCCTACTATGTGAAAGGACGCAAAGAATGTTTTGACAACAATAAAAGTTTGAAATCTTTTGGCCAAGGTTCAGTTGCCTGTGGTCTTTTCTGCCTTCCTAACTCCAAGGTTTGCAAGAACCCTTAGGAATTGGGCTATTTTTCTGAAAATGGAGAGCAGTTGTAAACCCCTAAGAACTTACATTCTTATAGGGAAATAACTTTTATAAACATTTAAATAAGTACTAAGTAATTTAGGGAATGACATACCATTAACAAGTAAAAGAAACCAGAAAGGGTTTCCAAAGAAAGGCATCTGCGCCTTAGTTATCCAGGAAACAAAGAATTCTGATAGCATTTGGAGAGAAGTGCATGCAAAACAACTTACGCAAAAGCATCAGACGGGGGACTCCAATGTTGACTTTGAGGAAAAGAAAAAAGGTTAGATGAGTTGGAACCTAAAGTGCATGAGAAGGAGTAATAGAAAATTACTGTGGAAATAATGCCAGCTTTGTTAAAAACAAAAATCTGTCTATCGTGTGTCTGAATGACCCAGATAAAGGAAGGACAGCTAACAACACATGGTTAAGCTGAGTCAGAACCCAAAAAAGTTCTTGACAGGCTAAAATTTGAGTGTAATTAAATGTGACAAATGGGAAATATTACTTCTAGGAACATGAAATTATCATCATATAGATATAGGGAAAACATAATAGGACAGTAGTTTTTCTGAAAAATATTTGGGGATTTTAATAGAATCAGTAGTGTGATATGAAAACCAAAAAAGTTAATGCAATCTCAGGCAATAATAGAGAGGCATAACTCTAAGAAAAGGAAGGTGATAGTTTCCAGTATTCATTCTTGGTCATACAACAGCTACAATATTATATTCAATTTTAAGTATCATGTTTATGAGGAGGATATTTAAAGGAAGGCAAACAGAAATGGTGAAGGGCTTCCAGCCTGTATCACATAAATATCATTTGAAAGAGCTGGGGATGTTGATGTTTAGCCTGGAGATGAAAAGATTTAGGTGGCACATGATGGTTGTCTTCGAGGTTGTTCTGTAGAAGATGGAAGGAATCAGTTCTGTTTATCTACAAAGAGCAGAACTAGGAGTAGCTATTTGAAGTTGGAAAGTAACAAATATAGTTTTAATATCAAGGAAAATTTCATAAAAAATTTAAAAGTTAATTTAATTTAATTTAAAATTTTTTTAAGGAAGGAAAACTTCCAAACAATTGGACCAAAAATTGAATGGACTGTGTCAGGAGATAATAAATGTACCTTCATTCCAGGTCTTCAAGAAAGGGCTCAGTGTATACTTGTGTGCATTCATTGTAATAGGTTTCTTTTGATTCTGTGTGGTTCACTTTACAAAGAAATGACTATGGAAAAGGTGAATTATAATCACACACATACACCATTCCAAGAAGATAAAAGGTAACAAAATGTTGGCTGACAAATCTGAGATTTTTACGGTTTGCAAAGGAGGCTTCTGCAATAGTAGGCTTAAAGTCAGAAGCAAGATTACTATTCCTCTATTCTAATGCGAGTGCATTATGTAGTATGGTATGGTTTTATGATGTATGGTATAGTGCAGTGGTGTCAAGCTCAAATGGAAACAAAGGCCACTGAATATAAGGATGCCTCGGGGCTACAATATTGACTTAGAAAACCACATGTTATGTTTTATTGCATATATGTATATAGTTAAATATATTGAATTATATTTTAATCTATTCTGAGAGTGTACTGGAAATTATTTTAAGCAGTGTATTAGACACCTCTGGTGTAGTGGAGAGCACACTGGAGATAAAGGCTCTAGTTATGGCCTCAAAACTTGATGGCTTTATGACCTTGGGCAAGTCTGTTTACCTCTGTAGACATTGGCTTCCATATGTGTGAAATAAGGATAATAATATTTAAATCTCTCACCACACTATATTCATATGAGGACAATGTTTTCTACACTTTTATGTGAAATAAATTGTAAAATACTCACAAATTGTAGACAGGATCAAGGTGGTTCTCCATTTCCCAGTATCCACAAAATAGACCAGGGAGAATCTCAGATAAGGCAAATAGCCTCTGTTTTTCTGCACAAGATGTGATTTTTTCTGTCATTCATCCCCATACCCACCCTAAAATCTTTTAATTATTATAACCTTGACATATAACTTATTTTTTCAAATATTAAAAAGAATGATCTATCCAAGACTGCTTATCACTTCAGTTCTTACAGCAACTCCCAATGTATGTCTATAACTTGGAGATGACTTTACATTCTCAAAGACTATTCCAATAGAATCCAGTAAGTGGTTCTCACCAGACAGAAGGGTTTTGAGTACGAATCTTGATGTAACTATATGTCTTTTAATTCAGATTTATACAAGTTAAGTTTGAAAAGGCTCATCATCAGAAGTTTGGTGATCAGATAATGAATTTGGGGAAACATGTTCACAAAACTCTCCTAAGTCATGGAAGGGTTCTGATCTTTACCATCAGAAGGATCACTAGTTCTGAGAGTCATAAATTTAGGACTAGAAGGGACCTTAGAAATCATCTAGTTCAAACCCCTTATTTTATAAATGGGAACTCTGAGATCTTCAAAGGTTAAATGACTTGCAAAGTATGCACAACCAATAAATGTTAGAATCAAAATTCAACCCCAAATTATTTAACCTCCAATCCATTATTTTTCTTAGAACATTGTTTTGAAAAAATCATGAATTCTTGAAGTATTAAAGAAATTTTAGCATAAATATTTCAGTTTCTTGTACTATTAAACCCCAAAACAGGCACAAAGAACAAGAAAGGATGATAATTATTTATGTAAGATGGCTTCATTATAAATGAAATAATACAAGAAACAAAGGGTTGAATTTTCTAGCATCTGCTTAGTTCTCTTCTATGCAAAAAAAACAACTTAGAAATCAAAATGCTTTCAGGAGGTGACAGAGGCATTTTTTTAAATTATTAATTTATTTCATTTAGAGAAATTGGCCAGCCACAGGACAAAATTTCATACCATGCACTTCAAAATTATCAACATTTTACAGAAATATTTTAGTCCTCTTTTATATTATGACAGCTAAAAAGAAGAATTTTTTTTCTTTTTGCTGAAAGGCCCAAGGTTATAGCTCTTTCAGGCCAGGGGAGGTTTAAGCTCCCAAAGAGAAAAAATCATTAATAGAAATGAAAGCTTAGGTGCTGCTGCTGATCTCAATTCTATAGGAATTAAGTTGGCTGCTGAAATAGTTCAGGAGTTACCAAGGTATAATGACGTAAAACTTAAAAAAAGTAAAATCTCTCCTTTCATACTAGATCACTAAAAAATCATACCATTTGTTGGCAGGAGGTAATGGTAATCTAAACTTAGTGAACTGACAGATAGACAATAATGGAAATGCAGGGGTATTTTTTTACATTAAGGTAAATGATTAAGTAGGATATTCTTATAATTGCTATAATAATTATCAAGTATAACTACTCAAGTAAATAATTCATGAAACCGATGTATTTCTCCCCCAAATCTGTAGCAAATAGACAATATTTGGCAGGAATGAGCCAAATTCTTTCATTTGCTGTAGATGGCTAAGACAACTTCAGACTGTTTTTACTGCTTTGTCAAAAAGGCTAGTAAGCAGCATCTGCAGCTTTCAAGTCATTGATTTCAGCCAGAAATAGTTAATGATAATGGGCAGGAGATTCTCAGTCTGACAGCATTTTGTTTAAATCTCCTTACAAAAACACTCCAGGGAAGTAATTTCCCTGCAGGTGGGGAAAAAACTCCACAAATTTTGCAACTGCTCCAGCAGAATCATCTATTTTCTGCATAGATCAGTTGCCCATCTTGGGAGAAGGAGGAAGGAGGTAACCAAGATGTCATTCTTTATGATAGCAAAGGGAGGAAAAGTGAGCATAAAGCTAGTAGCAGAAAACAAGATCAAAAACCATGATTCCTGATTATAGATCTTTAAAAGAGATCCACAATGCTGATTTTTCCCCCAACAGAGTGGTAGGAATGTAAGAATTGCCATAGTAGGTCATATATGAGGGTTGTGCAGCCCAAGGGGCACGAAATTAGCATGCTATCAAAGGGCATGTTTGTCTCTGATATTGTTTCAACAAAATAGTGGCCCATTCTGTATTTAGGAAAGAGAAATAATAATAGTTCAAATTGATATAGCAATTTGGGATTTGCACTTTACGAAGATTACCTTATTTGATCTTACAATTATTCTGTAAGATAGTTTTTTGTGTTACTCTCACTTTTCAGATGAGGAAACAGAAAGAATGTAAATCGCTTTTCTGTAGTCACATACCTAGCAATCTTAAGAGGTATAATATGAACCCAGATCTTTTGACTTTAAAAGTTTAGCATAATTTCCACTACATGATGTTGAAGGACTTCAAATATTGGAGAAATGTATTCATTTATTCATTCAATAGGCATTTCTTCAGTGTTAACTATACAAAATCACTGTGGAAGATAAAAAGATTGTGAAAAGTGGCACCTACCTACAAGGGGTCTCCAATAGTCACCTGTATAAATTTGGATTGTAGACTTTTCTATTCCAGTCCATACCACCTCCTGCAGTAATAAGTCCCCTAAGTTTACTAGATATTATTCAGACTGCTAGAATTTTGGCCTAGCACTATTATACTGAGATTTGATGAATAATTCCATGAAGACATTATCCATATCCTCCAGTAATTGGTAGAAATTTTTCATATCTCCCCCTTTCAACTTTTATCTTCCCAAACCAAAGATCCTAATGTTTTTAGTCTGGTCTCGTATCAAAACCTTTCTATCTCTGTGATTATATTAGTTGCTTTTATCTGGACCATGTCCAACTTCATTACATCTTAGTTTGAGCTGGAGTGATCAGAATGGCACACTGCATTCTGAGTATGGGAATGCAAATACAAATCATAGTGGCATGTTGAACTAATGCCTTCTGAGGAACAGTGCCCTGTGATGCTCAGCCCCCTCTCTGGAGTCATTCATCCCTCTAGTCACTAAAAAATATTTATTAAGCACATACAATATATGATTCTCTGCTTGCGGCTTAGGTTGATACAAAATAGAACATACTGTTAGAACCCTCAAAGAGTTTAACTAAGAAAAAAATATACAAAGGTAATATAAGGCAGTATGCATTATCACAAGTGGTACCTGTAAAATACTAAAGAAGTTCACATGAGGATAAGATCAGGTTTTTCTCTGGCAATCAAGAAAGTTCTTAAATTTTCTTAATTAAATTTCTTAATTAAATCTTCTTAAACTTTCTCCATAGAAAGTTCTTCTTAAATTAAGTGTCTTCAATAGCAAGGATTTTAACAGGGAAGAGGGGAAATGGATAAACATATATTAAGAGCCCATGATATACCAGATACTGTGATAACCATTTTACACATATCTCATTTGATCCTTACAACAACCCTGTGAGGTAGGTCTCATTATTATTGCCTGTACTATCATTTATACCAATGGTTCTCAACCTTCCTAATGCCTTGACCCTTTAACACTCATATGTGGGTGTATATCTGCATGTGAGCGGACCAGCCTGGAGATGGATAGAGGAGTGGTGCCTTGGTTCCTAAGAGCATTGGAAATATGTGTTTTCTGATGGTCTTAGGCGACCCCTGTGAAAGGGTCATTTGACCCCCAAAGGGGTTGCAACTCACAGGCTGAGAATGGCTGTTCTATACTAAGCAGCTTGCTTAGGGTCACACAGTTAATAAGTATTTGAGGCTGAATTTAAATTCAGATCTGCTTGACTCATCCTACCATTCTATCCACTGCACTAGCTACCTGTCTCTATGAAAGTGGGTGCAGTTGGGTGAAGATTTGGCATTCAAGACAGAGGAAAGAGCATAAGTAAGCAAAAA
>JAQQSW010024073.1:0-10155 GCA_028646575.1 Pseudocheirus occidentalis
ATGCTGGAAAGCTTAGGAAGAAGCTTGTTTGGCTTCAGATCCTGAACTAAGCACTCCATAATGCTGAAAAACTCAAGACCAGACAAGGCCCTCTGCTGGCTCCTTTGGCTGTGCAGAGGGAACTGACCAGATCACTGACCTCAAGTCATGTAGAATGTAAACGCCCTGAAGTATTCTCAGCACTTAATACAGTACTTGGCAAATGACTTCTTCCCTTTTTTCTTTGCTTCCTTCTTTCCTTCCTTTGCTTTTCCCCCCAGGCCACATCTGGCTCCTTCTATAGCAGGGGTTCTTAACCTATGATCCATGAACTTGTTAAAAATATTCTGATAACTATATTTCAATGTAATTGGTGTATTTTATGCGTTCAATAACTGTCTAAAGGCAACTAGGTAGTACAGTGGCTAAAAGGCTGGGCTTGTAGTTGGGGAAACTGGAATTCAAATTTGGTCTCAGAGACTGTGTGAACCTAGGCAAGTCACTTAACCCATCTGCTTCAGTTTCCTCAAGTATGAGATAGGGATAATAAAGCACCTACCTCTCAATATAGTTGTGAGGATCAAGTGAGATATTTATAAAGCACTTAGCCTGGTGACTAGCAGATAACAGGCACTATATAGATGCTTCCTGCCCATCTCTAATTTAAAGACTGAGTTAAAAGCCATATTCAAATGAATCTCTCTTCTTGTCACCTTGGAATTTTTTTCTCCACTGATGAAATTGCAATCCACTTGTGCTTGCTGTTATGATGTAACTTGTGCCTGTGTCCTCCCAGAAATTCACCCAATCCATGATACCAACTGGGGAGGCTAAGCCCAATGAATTTCTTCAGTTCAGAAGTTCTGAGCGGCAGTAGGGTTAAAGCTGAACAGGTGTCTGTCATAAGCCTGGCATGAATTTGGTGAGCTTCTCCAGAGTGGGAGGTACTGTTCTGTTTAAAGAGGGAAAAGAAGGAAGAAAGAAAAGAAGGAAGGAAGAAGAGAAGAGAAGGGAGGGAGGAAAGAAGAAAGGAAGAGAAGAAAGGAGGGAGAAAAGAAGGCAGGAAGGAAGGAAAGAAGGAAGGAAGAAAAAAGGAAAGAAAGAAGGAAAGAAAAAGGGGAGGAATTAATTTGCCAAGTACTGTATTAAGTGCTGAGAATACTTCAAGGAGTTTGTATTCTAATGGGGGAAGACAGTATACAAAAAGGAAAAGCAGTGAGGGTGAGAAGGCAGGGTGAGGAGGAGGAAGGTACAAGCAAGGGGGCATAGTTCTGGGGCCCCAAAAGTCCAGAATAGGACTGGGAGGAGAGTGAAGGCAGGCTGTTCCAGGGCAAGTCCCCAGACCCTTAGGGAAGTTCCAGGATGAGTCAATAGTAGAAAAGGTATGATTCGGAAGTTTGGGGCAGAGGGAGAACTGACTCATCAGAAATGGAGCCGATCAAAGCACCCATGCCCATCAGACCTGTGAGTAGTCCTTATATCTCTGGCCTGAATAAAACAGGCAGACCCAGACTCAAGAAAAAAAAGAAAATGAGTTGGAAAGGTAGAATTTTGCTTGGACTAAATCAGATATTTTCCCATAATCAACAAATAATAAACACTGTAGGATTTTATGTTCTCCAACATTTTTATTCAGTTACGAAGTGGTATAGCTGTGGTCCCTTGTTGACTATCACTTGTAAAAGCTTGCTTGTTCTCTACCAAAACCCTGATCAAGGGTACCCTCTTCATAAGAGTGGTGGTGGAGCAGGCTTTTCATCTCTTAGGAGAGAGGTGATGGCCTAGAGATGCAGAATGTATTTACATACATGGTCAATGTGAATATTTTTGTCTTGCTTGTCTATACTTCTTTGTTACAAGAGAGGGTTTCTGTTGTTGGGGGGTGGGATGGGGTAGAGATGAGAGAGGAATGAGTGGTAGCAATGATGCTCCCTGCCCCCCAAAAAAGAGGAAAGAAAGGAGAGTCATTGGAACATTTAGCAAATATTCAGAAAGGAAAACAGACAAGCAAGGAGATTCTGATACTATTGTGTTAAATTCAATATAAAATATGTAATTAAAATTGTAAACAGTGGAAGTTCACAATTGTATATACAATTCTCTTTTCCTATTATTTTTTGTATACTGAAAGATGTTCATGGACATCTCAGGAGATGCAATCCTGAGCTGGAGGAGAATTGTTCAGAGGTGGGGTGGGGTGAATGAAATTAATTAGAAAAGATTGTTGACCCCTTAAACAGCTATCTTTCCTAGTGATCTAAGAACCTGTGGTAGCAGCCATCCTGGGTATGCCAGTGTGGTTGCTGCTACAAGTTTGTAGATTCTACTCTCTTTTCTTAATTTGAAAATCAGAACACTTGCCTGTCCACTGTAACACCTCTTCCATTCTCCAACATCTTTTAAAGATAAGCAACAGTGACTCAGCAAACACATCTGCCAGTTCTTTTAATATACTGGAATACACTTAACCAGACCTGGTGACTTAAATTCTTATTATCTCGTCACTTACCCTTAGTTTTAACTCTCTGTTAACCATTTTTGTAGAGAATAGAAAATGCAGAAGTAAAATAAGAGGTAAGTAGTGCTTCCTTCTCCCTAATATCTCTCTGTTTCATCTCATCTTTCCTGAATAAGTAGTCTTATTTCCTTTTTTATCTCCCTCTTGCCCTCAGTATAGATTTCAAAAATCTCCTTTGCTGTTTTTAGCATTTATTGCCACAATACACTCATTCTGAGATTTAGCTCTTGACACATTGCTACTCTTTTCTACATATTGCTCATTACCTGTGTTTGGTTCCTCTTCTATATTCAGCCAGAAGGTGGCACTGTTAGCCACTCTCCTGGTCCTATTCAGCAACAAGTCTCACGCTTCCAATTCCATCCTCATTCTGGCAGTTTTGGAACTCCAACTCTTTAGGCAGAAGTGCTAAGATCTTTGTGGTTCTTAGAAAATCTGTGATCATCTGCTCTCCAGCTCTACCCCTCTGTGTGGCCATACTGACTTGTCATCAAAGAAGTAGGGATTAATCAGAACTGGCTCTTAAGTCTCTGTCCTATAGAAAAGCCCATTTCCTTTTTTGAACTTGCTGTATTTCACTGAATTCTAGTCATGCGATTTTGGCATAATGAGCTTGGTGTCCCATAGACAGTAGGACTGGCCTTCTTGGATACTGAACGCAGTATTTTTCACTTAGCATTGCATTAACACAAGCAATAAAACTATCCACAATAAAGCATCTATTGTGCAGCTACACTCACAGCTTCTTCCAGACCCTGGCAGTTTCAGGATAATGTATGATCTGCTGTGAAGCCAAGAGTTCAAGGAAATGAATAGTTTAGTTTGCTTAGCTACCAAAACCACACTTCCTATAACTGGGCAAAGGAGCATAGTCATCATACTAAATGTACAAGTGATTCCATTCCATCTCATCTTCTGCATCGGATTACTTCCACTATCATTTATATTCTCTCACTAATCTTTAATCTCTTCTTAGTTACTGATTGCTTCTTTACTGCCTACAAACATGCCCATGCTGTGACCTTTGGCATATTACTTAACCCCTGTTTCCTTCAGTTTCCTCAACTATCAAAATGGGGATAATAAAGCACCTATCTGTCTCTCAGGGTAGTTGTGGGGATAAAATAAAATATTTGGAAAAAAGTACTTAGGACAGTGCCTGGCACATAGTAGGCACTATATAAATCCTTAGTTCCTTCTCTTCCATTTCCCCCAACCTTGCTATCTATTGACCTAAATCTCTCCCATATTTGTTGCTAAATTTCTTGAGAAGGCTGTCTACAATTGGCGCCTATGCTTTAGGTCCTCTGGCTCTCTTCTTAACTTGGAATCTGGCTTCTAAGCTCATTCAACTGAAATGGCTCCCTTCAAAGTTACCAGTGATCTCTTAACTGTCAAATCTAGAGACGTTTTCTCCATCCTCATTCTCCTTGACCTCTCTGCAGGCTTTGATACCATCCGTTACCCTCTTCTCCTTGATACTCTTCTCTCTCTAGGTTTTCATGACGCTGTTGTCTGACAGCTCCTTCTCAGGTGCCTTTGCTGGCTCTTCATCCATACACCTGCTAGCTGGGGATGTCTTTCAAGGGTCTGTCCTGGGTCCTTTTCTCTTCTCCTTATGTGTTATTGCATTTGGTGACCTCACAGCCTCCCATGGATTCCGTGATCAGCTCTGTGCAGGTGATTCTCAGATATGCTTGCCCAGCCCTAATCCCTCCTCACATCACTAACTGCCTACTGAACATCTTGATCTGGTCATCCTGTGGACGTCTTAAACTCAACATGTTCAAAGCCAGACTCGTTGTCTTCCCCTCAAAACCTTTCCCTCTCTTGAACTTCTCTAATACTTCCAAGGGCGCCATTGCCCTAGTCATCCAGTCTCAGAATCTAGGCGCCATCCTCAGTTCATTGTCTTTCACCTCCCCCTTACCCCATTTCCAATCAGTTGTCAAATCTGCTTGTTTCTACCTTCAAAACATTTCTCAGGGCACCTAGGTTTCTCAGTGGATAGAACACTGACCCTGGAGTCAGGAGGACCTGAGTTCAAATCCAGCTGGAGACATTTCTTATAGCCCAATAGTATCCCATCACAATCATGTACCACAATTCAAGACATTCCTTATTGTCCATGCCTCTTTCCCAGTACCATATTAATCCCCTTTGCTCACAGACTCCTTTTGGGTTACCATAAGGAGTCAAAACTCAGTCATTCTATGCAGCAGGAGAAGGGCAGAAAAAAAGCGATAGAGAAGTTATGTCTATGTGCCTAATTTTTTAAAAAGGCATACAGGCATAAAACCTCTCTTGCTCCATATGGTTTTTGTTTGTCTACATTAGTCTCTGTACATATCTTCCCTTCTTTTTCCTCGATGGAACTCTTTATGGGAATCATTAGAATTTTATTCTTGGGAGCTTGCCATCTCTTGGTTTGCTTTTCTCTCTATATGAACAATTTTATCTATCTTTTCTCTGAGCTCTTTGAAAATATTCTTCTAAAATCTAGAGTATGTATGATACTGTGTCTAGTTTTTCTCTCCTTCCCTAATATGAAAATCTATGAACAAAGGGTCGTAGGGAACCAGGGTTCCCATCTTTACCATTTAGTTTCATTTTATTTGTCAGAATGTCCAGAATAGTACTTACCCTAGTCAATTCTTCCACCTTTTGGAGATGAAATGATCATTAAGGTTAGTCAAGAATGTATCAGTTATTTTACTTTTGGCAGAGAGAGCTCTACTGTCCAAGTATATAGTTGCCCAATAGTATGGGGGTGTGAGTACGCATATAAAACCATTCTTATATCATGTTTCTCACCAAATTTGTGACCTGTTTCCTAAGTGCCTTGTCCATTTCTTCCATCTAGTCAGGTAGGCTAGAGTATGAGTATACTCATAGGCTAAAGCTGTATCCGTTACTCCTTCCATTTATCTTTACCCAAATATTCTCCCTTGTTTTTTTCCCTCTCTAGTTCCTAGATTTCCTTACATGAATAAATCTTATCAATTAACATACTATTCCATGAACTCATCTATCTATTCTGTTTCTTTTGAATAAGACAAACCTTTCCATAGCTATATCCAGGTTTTTTATCCCGTATCCCATTCTACCAACTCTAAGTTGGTCATAACATTCTCTTTTTGGAGATTGGGTCTCTCTGTCTTGCGCAGGCTAGCAGTACAGAGGCTGACCATGGGCTCGATGCCAGTACTAATCATCATGGAAGCTTTAACTTGCCCTGATTTTACGCAGGCTAGGTCATCTCTTCTTAAGCAGTCTTGTGGCCTTCTAATCTAGGGTGCTCCTAACACTGGTGGCAGACTTAGCATGGCCGTCCAATTGGCTCTAGTCCTACTATAGCCAAGAGCGCTGGAGCCCAGGTGATGCGATATCCCAGCCTCTTCTGCACCAGCCATTGGAAGCATGTGCCGCCTGAGCTGCCGCAGTTCCCAGGAGAGACTCTTCCTCCATGTGTTACAATCACCTTATTCCTCCTTCTTTGTGTACGTGTGTATGAGCATCTGAGCCAATGCCTTTTATTGCTGGCTTTCTTTTTTGAAATCCAAAGTCTCTCTTGGATTACTGGTCATCTCTACTAATTTAATTCTTCATGTGTTAATAATACTGATAGCAACAAATAGCTAGTATTTGATTTAACATCTATTATGTCTCAGGCACTGGGCTGTTTTACAATTATTATTTCTTTTGCTCCCCACAACAACCCTAAAAAGTAGATGTCATCATTATATCATTTTACAGTTGAGGACGCTGAGGCAAACAGAAGTTAAGTGACTTGTCCAGGGTCACACAGCTAGTCTGTATCTGAGGCTGGATTTGAACTCAGCTCTTCCTAATTCCAGGTCCAGCGCTCTATCAACCGGGTCACCTAACTGCCTGTGTTGTGCTCTCTATGCTTAACTTTCTCCCTCACTTTTCTTTTCCATTTCAAAGTCCATTTGATAAGATTTTTAAGACGTTAGGCAAATAAATTTTTAATAGACCTTGTTAGGTGGTGGGCCAAGAGCCTGACATTTTTTAACCTAAAATCATATTCCAGGAATCCAAATCTTATTCTCGGGTATTATCTTCTTAACCAGCCGTTCATTTCTTAAAGCTTTTTTTCCCGTCAGAAACCCTTATCTTCCAGCAATAACAGCAATAAAAAATCTCTTGGCCCCCTACAGTTTCTCTCTCTGTACTTCACCATCTCTAGCAACGCCTTTGCTTTCTCATCTGCAGATACTCCCTTCGGTCGAATCACTAGGAGCAGGCCGTGCTCATTAAGTGTGGTGGAAGCAGGAAGTCTCTTTGTCATAGCCCAGGTATATGACCCAGGGGGAGGAGTCTTTTTCTAGCTCCAAATACTGGTCTGCTAATCCACATCAGAGATACGAGGCATCTTAATGTATGAATTTCTGAACGAAAATCCTGAATGAAGATTAATATGTTTACTTTACCCATATGGCATTCTTTAGAGTTTGGAAACTGACCCAGGAGAGTTGAGTCAGTTCATGTACATGGAGAGGACATTAATCCACTGAGAGATTCAATGGTACCCTTTTTTGGGAGGGGCCTGGGAATGAAAGGTGGTATTTTTTCTTTTTCTGTTTGTTAGCTTTGAAAGCCTAAACTCTGAGGCCTCTTGTCTGAACTCCCAAGGAGCTATAATTGTATAGATAATGGCCATCTCTATGGAGGAGTGGGCCCCCTAACTTAGAGAACATACAGACTAGGGTGAATCACAGATCCCAGGCAAAAGTCTTATAAATGAGCTAAGAATTCTGACCCTGTTAGAATTCAACTCCTTTCTTTGCCAATCGTTGCCTTGGGAAGCTTGTATTATACAGTGGGTTCTGAAGAGGAAAAAGTTTTAGGAACATCATTGCCTATGTGTGGAAATAAGACTTGTCTTGTATATAAGGGAGTTCCAGAAACTCCAGCTTTGGGCTACTGTTTTCCTTGTGAACCTGAGTCTTATAGCTTATAGGTAGTACTTATAGCAATGGAATCAGTATCTGCCCAGACGACAGGGAACTGCGCATGCATGGTAGAATGTACCACTAAGTGGGGAGGGGGCATCATCTTGGTGACCATTTCAGTAGACATGTTTCAATATCTTGCCTTGAGACCAACATTGTACCCCAGTATTTCATCCCAAAACTTTTTACTTCAGATATACAAACTGTATATGGGCTGGCTTTTTTTGTTATGGCTTTGAAAACAAAGGACAAATTAGCAATAATTATGACTTACTGTAAAACTGTCCATTTAGAGAGCATTTGCTTCTAAATGCTGGGGAAAAGAGAGTCATCTAATGAATGTGGGAAAATACTGATACTATTAGTTGATCTATCAATTGATTCAGCCATTCTGAAAAACTGTTTAAGGTACATCTAAAAAGTCTCTAACCTGTGCATATCCTTTGATCCAGTGATACCATTTCTTGTTATTGTTAATTATTTTTAGTTTTGTCTGACTTTTCATCACCCTAGTTGGGGTTTTCTTGGCTAAGGTACTGGAGGGGAGTGATTTGCCATTTCCCTCTCCAGCTCATTTTACAGATGAGGAAACTGGGGTAGAGTTAAGTGACTTGCTCAGAACAACACAGCTAGCAAATGTCTAAGGCTGGATTTGAACTCAGGTCTTCCTGAATCCAGATTTGGCATTCTGTCCACCAACCAGTGATAGTACTACTAGTTCTATACTGCAAAATGATCAAATAAAGAAGGGAAAAATCAATATATTTACAAAAATATTTGTAGTAACTCTCCTGGTAGTAGAAAGAGACAATAGAAAGAGAACCATCAATTGAAGAATAGATGAAGAAATTAGGCCACAGAAACATAATGGAATATTATTTTGCCATGAGAAATGACAAAATGGATAGTTTCAGAGAATCCTGGAAGAACCATATAAAGAGATGCAAAGAGAAATGAGCAAAATCAGGAGAACAATTTATACAATGATAACATTATAAAGCAAAACAATGTTGAAGGGTCTGAGAAGTCTGACTGATGCAATGACCAATCACAGTTCTCAGGACTGATGATGATACCCACCTCCCGATAGGTGATGTACTCAGGCTGCCAAAGAAGACAAACATTTTCAGAAACAGACAGTATGGCTTTTTATTTTGCTTGACTGTGAATCTTTGTTAAATTAAAAAGTTTTGTTTTTTTCATTCCCCCCTCCCTCACTGATTAGGGTAGGAGAGTAAAGAGAGATAGGGATAGGATAGGAAAAGAAGAGAGATAGTTAATTGAGGTATGAGAAGAGAACAGAAGGAAACAAAAAGGAGCATAGACAAACATGATAGTTTTGAAAGCTACAGGTTGAAGTTATTAAATACTTGAAAAGCAAGTTGTACATAATAGATACCTGAAGTTACTAGTACATTCTCTTATATCTTTTCTGCTATGTGTATGGGAACACTCATTTTATTTGGTTTGTTAAGTTCGGAATAAAAATTATATTAAAAAAAAGAAGTAGGAAAATAAACAAAAAAGAGTCACCTACCATAGCCTTGGTAAGCATTGGATGGACTTTTTCCTGGTACCACCTGTGTTTACACATTCTGGTTTCTTAGAGTTCGAGAAGTTGCTTCCTCTTCAGAGGGTCCAGGTCCTCCCTCCGGAGGAGGAACATCATATCTATTGTATCTTGTTAAGTTTTTCAGTCATTTCTGAACACTTCATGACCCCATTTGGAGTTTTCTTGGCAAAGATAGTGGAATGGCTGGCCATGTCCTTCTCCAGTTCATTTTAGAGATGAAGAAACTGAGGCCAGATTTGAACTCAAGAAGATGAGTTTTCCTGACTCCAGGCCCAGCACTCTAGTGGCTGAGCCACCTAACTGCCCCTACCTATTTCATAGGGACAAGTAATCAATGTCCCTTTTTCTCTCCTTCTTTTCCTCTGTCACATTTTTCTATCACCCAGCTTCTTGATATAGGCAAGGATTTTCCTCTGCCTGTTAAGATCCTTTTTGTTCTCCCTTTGGAGTACTTCTTCCATTCTTTCAAAGCACATTTCACTCCCCAAGTGCCTTAGACTAGTCATTATAAACTCCTTCACTCCATTCCCAGTTGAAAAGTAAGCAAATACTGTGAGCTGGTAAAAAACAAGACTGTAGCATTAGACAAAAGTGCATAAAACAGATTAGCTTTAACTGTCACTGAAAACAAAATCAGATTTAGTGCTTGCAATAAACAAAATTTCAGTCTCTGGGGGAAAAAATCCTCTCTATCAGTTTATATTTTTATGGGGAGAGGCAGTGTGATATAGTGAAGAAGAATGGGTATGAGTCCTGTCTCTGACACATGCTGGCTGTATGACCTTGTGCAAGACACTTAACCTCCTAGTACCCTAGGGGTCTCTCTCTGACAGAGGTTCTTGACTTGGGGTCCATGAAACTTTTCACTAAATATTTTGATAATGGTTTCTCAATCTAATTGGTTTTCTTTGTAACTATATGTATTTTGTTATATGCATTTAGAAACATTATTCTGAAAAGAAATCTGTAGGCTTTAACGGAACGCCAAAGGGGTCTGTGACACAAACATGGTCAGGAGACCGCTCTTTAGGATGATAAGTTGCAGAGAAGATGCCTAAATGCATTGGTAGGAGTTTCTTTTTTTTATTTTTTTATTTTTATTTTTTTAT
>JAQQSW010024074.1:0-10155 GCA_028646575.1 Pseudocheirus occidentalis
AATTATTTCATTCATTTTCTTGTTTACATCATTCATTTACATGAGATTTTGAGTTACAAATTTTCTTCCTGTCTTTCCCCTACTTACAACCCCAAAACAACCTTCCCACTATAAAACCTCTCCCCCACTCTGCCAATCTTCTCTCTCCTATGTCCTCCTCCATTGCCCTTCTAACTTTCTGGTAGGGCAGGATGGGTCTCCCTACACTGGTACCTGTATGTGTGTGTATATATATATATATATATATATATATATATATATATGTGTGTGTGTGTGTGTGTGTATGTATGTATGTGTACATACATACATACATGCACACATATATGTTTATTTACTGTATATAATATATATTAACGTTCGATTATAGAACTTTAAATTCTAGATTACTTTGGTTCCTCCCTCGTCACCCAACCCCCTGGAAGTACAAGCAATTAAATACAGGCTGTACATGTGTAATTACACAGGACATCTCCACAGTGGACATATTGTTAGAGACTGATTATATGTCCCTCCTTCCTATCCCACCCCAGTTTGTTCTATTTTCTACGCTGTCCCTGTCTCTTTACAGAAGTGTGTGCTTCCAGTAGCACTCCCCTCCACCCTGCTCTCCCCTCCATCTTTCGAACTCTCATCCCCATTCCTCCTACTCTCCTGTGTGGCGACATATCCAGTTTAGAGTTTATGACATTCATTCTCTAAGCCAAATTCAATGAGAGTAAAGTTGACCTTTTCCCTTTTGTTTTCCTGTTCTTCCCCTCCGTTGTAACAGTTATTCCTTGATTCTTCTATATGGGATGATTAACCCCATTCTGTCTCTCCCTGTCTGCTCTCATTCTATTCCTCTACCACCTCAGAGTTTCACCTTATAAAGTATCATCCCTTCCTATTCAATTGATCCTTTGCCCTCTATGAACTCATATATACACATACTCGGATATGTATTCATACTCATATATACCCTCCTATAGACATATGTGTAAGTATATTTATATATACATTTGTATTTCCTTCACCTGTCTTCATACTGAGAAAAGTTTCATAAGTTACTATTATCATTTGTCCATATTGGCATGTAAATAGATCAACTTTGATAAGCTCCTTATGATTTATTTTCCACATTTACTTTCTTATGCTTCTTGTGCTTGAATGTCAAATTTTCTGTTCAGTTTTGGATTTTTCCAGAAGCATTCTTGAAAGTCCTCTACCTCATTGAGTGACCATATTTTACCCTGGAAGATTATACTCAATTTTGCTGGGTATGTGATTCTTAGTTTTTATTCTACCTGCCCTGATCTCTGGAATATCATATTCCAGGCCCTTATATCCCTCGATGTAGAAGCTGCCAGATCCTGGGTTATCCTGATTGTGTTTCCACAGTATTCAAATAACTTCCCTTTGGCAGCCTGTAATATTTTCTCCTTGATCTAGGAATTCCAGAACCTGGCTATAACATCCCTAGGAATTTTCTTTTTGTGATCTTTTTCAAGAGATGATTGTATTATAAACTCCAGTCTCCACTTGAAAGGCTCTAAGGAAAACAATTGCCACCCAAGAAAACTGTATTCTTTTGGACCCCTCTAATTGTTAGGTTTTAATTTGATTGTTTATTTCCTGACCTCAAGTCTAATCTGGTGTCTTTACAACTTACAGCTATTGTTTCCATAGGTTTCTTCCCTGTAGAGTCAAAGTTACAATCTGTACCTCTTTCTGATAATATCAGTTAAACTCTTGAAGACTGGATAGAGATCTGTTGCATAATTTGGTGTGTGATTTCTTCCTTTATTTGTTGGACTAGATGCCACTCTAATATCCTGTTCAATCTCCTAATAAATAATACAAACACAAAGATTTAGGTATATGGACATTCATATACGTACCAGATCCCCTTTAATCAGACTTAAAAACACACACATACAAGCACATATTGTCTTAGAAGGGTGTTTATTAACACTCATTCACTCACAGAAGAAAGTAGCACACACATAGAGTTTTAAAGAAAGATTACATACATGAGTGAAGTTTTATATAAAAACAATATAATGATACTTGGTACTTGTGATTTAGAAAGTAGTGATAAAATTGAATTGTGATAAGCAGGACAAAAACAAAATGCAACTCAGTGTTTTAAAACCTAATAGTTATGGGACTACGTAATAGGTGGAAGACCCTGCAAAGGAAGAAGAAAGGTAAAGGACCCTGCAAGTATGCCTATATATCCACAAGAGTTTGTGTTTATTTTTATTCATTGTGTTTATTTGTATTCATGCACACGGAAGATGAAAATGGGACATATATGTAATTGTGTATGAATATTCAAGATACAACATCTAAGAGAGCAAATTAAAGAAAACGCTAAGTATTTCTCAGTATTTTAATAGGAAAATATTAAGCAGAGGCTAGTGAGATCTCAGGTCATGAAATTTTCTTCTGCATTTAATAAATATTAGTTGAATTCAAATGAATTGTCTATAACCATATTATTATTATTTCTTTACTTTTTGTATACATAAATATACATTGGTGACATCTTATTTTTTACCTAAGACTATGAATAAGATCTCTAAAGTTGGTAGAATTATATATTTTGGACTTTTAAAAAATGTTTCATGCGATATCTATATTTTCTGTATTTTGCACCACATGAAGTGATGATAATAGACTAACAAATTTTGCTAAAACAGTTATTTTAAGTTATGTTTCTAAATATTCCTTCATTTGGAACCTAGAAATATCTATTTTTATGAACTATGTGGAACATTTGGGGATAGAAAAATTGTTTATTTTAATTTTAAAAAGGTTGAAAAAATTTCAGTGAGATAATTTTAAGATCCATATAATGTTCCTGCATTTGTGTTTCTATTTTAATTTGTGACTGATCACTAAGGAAGTTGTACAAACACTACATGATTGACTCAGTTTAGAGTTTTCAATGTTGTTCAGTAATGATGTTCATATCATCTCTATTACGTTTCACTGTTGTACAAGGTAGGTGAGGCCGCTAGGTGGTACAGTGGATAGAGTGGTAAGCCTGGACTCAGGAATGTTCACCTTCCTGAATTCAAATCCAGCCTCAGACACTTACTGACTATATGACCCTGGGTAAATCACTTAACTCTGTTTGCCTCAATTTTTTGTCTATAAAATGAGCTAGAGAAGCAAATAGCAATCCACTCCAGAATCTTTGTGTAGAAAACCCCAAATGGGGTCATGAAGACTCAGACATGACTGAACAACAACAAATTCTCTAAGTGACATAATTAAGAGCTGAATGATATTAGACATGCTCTCAATACCATATTATATCAATAAATTATTTTAGAACTCACTCAATTTTCACTTGTTTTCGCTTTTCAGTTCCACCGGTTATCCGTGTGTATCCAGAGAGCCAGGCAAGAGAACCAGGTGTAACAGCTAGTCTCCGCTGCCACGCAGATGGCATACCCAAACCACAGCTTGGTTGGCTGAAGAATGGAATTGACATTGCTCCAAAACTATCTAAACAGTTAACTCTTCAAGGTACATTTAGTTATGCATATGTAATCTATGTGCTCAAGTACTAAGTTAATATTGATATCCTGCCTAATTTTCTTGGATACTTTTGCTACATTGTTTTATATGAGAATGGATGAACTCTGTTGTATAGATAAGCAAAAGAAGGATTGGCTTTGGAAAGGACTTCATTTGACATGAAGCAAGAAGGACATAATAGGTTGGATAAATATTGCAGTTCTGAGTTAGAGAGGAAAGGAGTTAAAGAAGTTTACTTTTTTTCTCTGTGCCTAAGTGGTCAAATTTAGGGAAATCACAGTTAGCTATAGTAGTTGGAGATATCTTCAAGGAGAAAATAGGGCATATTATGATCCATAGTGAATGTAATAGAGTGTCATCAGCAGGACTATATAATAATAATGCATTAGACAGTGCACCCAACATACTTTCCTTGTATTTGTTCTGTGCCCAAAACTTGTTCCTGATAGAATTCCTTGAGGCTATGCAACTTGAGGTAGATTTATTGCATGTGTCTTAGAAATACTTTATTCCATTTATGATATTGAAAAAGAATCTCATTAAAAAGTTATGTAAAAGCTTCCATTAACTCAATAATTTCACCAAGTGATAAGAAAAGCTAACAAAATAGCATGTACAGAAAGATTTTGATTTACCACTGCATTTTTCTTCATATATTAGACATATAATCTAAAATAAGTACAAAGATCCAAGGAGAGTGGAATGGAAATTCTCCATTCCTGTTATTAGCTAAGAGAATAAAAGTCAAGTTCACCAAGCATTTGAATACTTCTGGAATCATTTGGCAATTTTCTAGTGCATGAACTCAGGAAGGAAAAGCATTTAATTAGGATGAGCCAAGAAAATGTGTGTGCCTGTATAATCAGAAAGCACTGTACCAAATCTTAAATTTTAGTTTAAAAGTTGCATTTCCTTTTCTCTTTCAGCAAATGGTAGTGAAGTTCACATCAGCAATGTACGCTATGAAGATACAGGAGCATACACCTGTATCGCCAAGAATGAAGCAGGGGTAGATGAAGACATCTCTTCTCTATTTGTGGAAGACTCCGCTAGAAAGACACGTATGTACTAAATATATTAATGCATCAGTTAAAACCAAATTCATTATAAAGCACTATCATGGCTGTAATGCACAATTAGATGTGCATACTATTTTCAGATTTGTAGGAGTTTTGGCTTATGAGATTGTGAGATATTTTAAGTGAAAAAAGTAGGTGCTATAAAATGCAACTATTTTATCAACAAGCATTTTTGAAATGCCTACTGTGTGTTAAGTGTCATCTTGGCATAGTAGGCAGGGAATTAATCTCAGAGTCAGAAATAATTAAGTTCAAATTCTACCTTTGACATATTCTTGCTTTTGAAGCCACAGTGAGTGATTTAATCTCTAAGAGAAGTGTTATAGATTTTTATTTACAAAGAATATGCCAACATGCTATGGTAGAAGAAGATTCTTCATATGCGAGTTCCCTTTGTCAGTAAAATCACAGGTCCAGACTGTATCCTGCCATGTTTCAGACTCTATGATAGGTGATAGAGATATAGAAAGAAAAAGAAAACAGTTTCTGCCCTCAGCGAGCTTTTATTTTTTTTTCTCAGATGAGTTTACATATTGATCAACTAAACATGCCAATCATATACCATATCCCCTTCTGTAGTTTTGACAGTGTCATACTGTAACACATCATGGATGTTGTAAATTTAAGATAACTTACACAGAAAGGAATTCCAATAGTACACGAATCCCAGACCAAGACAGTGAGCATTGAAAGAGCCAATCACAGTTTTCTTTTAAGTTGTTACTATTTGCTACTCACTAAGGCATTGTAATATTTTGTTTGGGTGTGATTCTCTAAGATCCACTTTTTTAAAACACAGACTTTAATTGTATGTTTCTTTTATACTTTGGTAGATCTTTAATTTTTTGTGTGTAAATACTTCCTTCAAACATATTGATAACGACTCTATAAAATCTCAGTCTATGTACTTTCTGTCCATGGGTTTGCGTCAACTTCCTGGAAGTCTTCATCTTTCTTTGTAATATCTCAGTCACTCAAATACAGCACTCCTTATTCTTGGTACAAAATAGCCTTACCTTGTTTTCCATTTTTAGATATGTTTCTTTTGTTTTGCAACACTTTTCTCAATGGAGGTCACCAATATCAAGCTCAAATAGAAATAGAGGCCACTAAAATGTAAAAAGGAATCCTTTCAGGCCACATATTGACTTAGAAAACCATAGGTTAACAGCGTCTCTGATCTCTTTTATTCCTACTCATTTTGTTAAACATTTACCAACTGCATTTTAAACAGGTGTCAGCTGTACTCAGGAGTGTCATGGATTTCAAAGTACATTGGAAATTCTAATGTAGATCATCACTGACATCATACTTGTTCTCAATGTATAGATAGATTATGAAAAGAGATGAGAGAGAGAGAGAGAGAGAGAGAGAGAGAGAGAGAGAGAGAGACAGTAACAGACACAAAGAGACAGAGATAATGACAGAGGCAGAGAGATTATTTAAACACTTCCTCTGTGTTTTTGCACTGTGGGATGAGGATACAAATAAAAGTAAAGTTCCTAACTTCATGGAACTTACATTCTAAAGAAGAAAGACAAGAACTATAAAGGTTTAAGAAAGAAAAGGGGAAGGAAGAGAGGGAACCTACATGAGGAGGCTGAAGAAAGTGACAGCAGGATATTGGCCTGGTTCCCAGCAAATTTAGGCAAAGTACCTCACCAGTTAGATTCAGGGAATACTAGATATTTCATCCAAGAGGCATTTTTATGTGTAATTCTTTGGATTATCTATATTCGTTTTTCTGAGATGGTGTTATTTCATGATTTCAGTCATGTAGCATTGCTAACAAGATGGGACATACTATGAAGTATAATAATATAAAATAATAAACATAACTTTATACTTATGAGATTATTTGTCTTGGGCAGATGTAATTAGAACACATACCCTTTTCACAAATACTAAAATTGATCTGTGATCTCATTAATTAAATAATTCCCTCTAGTGATGTAGATGAAAAGCCATACAAACCTTATTTTTTGTGATTTTTATCAATATCCTCCCAAAACCTGATATGAGTGTCCACTGAATCATTTGCAAGCTTTGTTTGTCTTCCCCTGATATTATTAGGGCACAAATAGAGCACTGTTACTGTCCACTTATCTTTCCTCCTTATAGCCACATTTTATCTTATCTTTTGTTTTTGATTTTTTTTAGTCTTTTGTTAAAATTTTTAAAATTTACCTTATTGTTTACATCATTCATTTCCACAAGATTTTGAGTTACAAATTTTCTCCCTGTCTTTCCCCTACCCCAACCCCACAACAGAGATCATATTGTAAAGCCCCCTCCCTGGTTTGCTCTCTTTTATGCCCTACTCCAAAGCCCCTCTAACTTTCTGTTAGGGCAGGGAGGCTCTCCCTACCCCAGTCCCTGTATATCTTAATTACCAGTTCAAGTATTGTAGAGTTTTAAATTCTAGATTCTTTTGGTTCCTCCCTTGGCAGTCACTCCCACTGGAAAGGCAAGCAGTTCAATACAGGCTGTACATGTGTAATTACTCAGGACATCTCCACAGGGGATATATAGTGAAAAGTTGATTATATGTCCCTCCTTCCTCTCCCAAACCCCCCTCCTTGTTCTGTTCTCTAACCTGTCCTTCTCCCTTTACTGAAGTGTGTGCTTCCAGCAACCCTCCCCCAAATCCTGCCCTCGCCTCCATTATCCCTCCTCTCATCCCCATGCCTCTACTCTCCAGTGTGGCATGATAACCAGTTTAGAGTTTATGTCATTCCTTCCCTAAACCAAATTCAATGAGAGTAAATGAGAGTAAAGTTGTAACAGTTGTCCTTTGCCTCTTCTGTATCAGATGATTAACCCCATTTTGTTTCTCCCTGTCTCCTCACATTCTAGTCATCTGCCATCTCAGAATTTCACCTTTTAAAGTATCATCCCTTCTTATTCAGTTAATCCTGTACCTTCCATATACACATATACACACATGCTTAGATATATATTGATATGCATATATACCCTCCTATAGAGACATATGTGTAGGTATACATGCACACCCACATACGTTTATATTCCCTTCACCAATCCTCATATTAAGAAAAGTATCATAAGTTACTATTATCTTTTTTCTATATTGGCATGTAAATAGTTCAACTTTGATAAGTTCCTTATGATTTCTTTCCCATGTTTACCATCTCATGTTTCTTGTTTTTGAATGGCAAATCTTCTGTTGAGTTCTGTTTTTTTCGGCAAGAATGCTTGAAAGTTCTCCACCTCATTGATTGACCATATTTTCCCCTAGAAGATTATGCTCAATTTTGCCGGGTAGGTGATTCTTGATTTTAATCCCAGCTCCCTTAATTTTCGAAATATCACAATCCAAGCTCTGCGATCTCTCAGGGTAGAAGCTGTTAGATTCTGAGTTATCCTAATTGTGTTTCCAAAGTATTCAAATTGTTTTCTCTTGGCAGTCTGTAATATTTTCTCCTTGATCTGGAGATTCTGATACCTAGCTATAACATTTCTAGGAGTTTTCTTTTAGGGATCTTTTTCAAGAGGTGATGGGTAAATTCTTTCAGGTCCTATTTTGCCCTCTGATTCTAAAACATCAGGACAATTTTCCATGAGAATTTCTTCAAGGATGCTTACCAGTTCTTTTTTTTGATCATGGCTTTCAGGAGGACCAATAATTTTCAGATTGTCTCTCCGGGCTCTATTTTCCAGGCCAGTGTTTTTTTTGAAGGAGATATTTCACACTGCTTTCTATTTTTTTTTTGTTTGTAACTGTTTAATAGTATCTTGTTTTCTCATAAAGTCATTAGCTTTCACTTGCTCCACTCTAATTTTGAAGGAATTATTCTCTTCAGAATGCTTTTGAGATTCTTTTTTCCATCTGGCAAATTCGATGTTTCAAGGCATTCTTCTCCTCATTGGCTTTGTGGGCCTCTTTTGCTGTTTCAGTTAATTTGTTTTTTTTAAGGTGTTGTTTTCTTCAGTCATGTTATTGACTCTTTTTTCAGGATTTTCTTGCATCATTCTTATTTCCCTTCCTAATTTTACCTCCACTTCTATTATAAGGTTTTCAAAGTCCTTTTTAAGTTGATGTATGTCTTGTAGGCAATATTCATATTTCTTGGAAGCATTTGGTGTGGGAGTTCTGACTGTGCTGTCTTCCTCCCATTCCATACTTTGATCCCTTTTGCTCCCAAAAAAGGATTCTAGAGTTTTAATCCTGTTCTTACTTTGCTTCCTTTTCTTCATGCTTACCAGTCAATTAATTGCTTGATTTTTTAGTTATGTGGAACTCTGCTTCCAGGGGGGAAAGCTCTGTTCCAAATTGTTGGGGTTTTCCCAGCTGCCAGAGCTATTAGTGGGGTGTTTCAGCCCCCCCCACCAGCTTTGGCTTGCTGAAAGCCCACCCCAGGATCACCACCCAAGACCACAATCCGGATCCAGGCTGCTCAACGAAAGAGCACTTGGCCCTAATCAATCAATTCAGCCCCACTGCGGAGTCCACAGACCAGGAGCTCTGACATAGTCCAGTGGAGGCAGCCTCCCGTTAGAGCAGTTCCTGCCATTCCCCCACTGCTCCCTTACCCTGGGGCCAGATTGGCCAAAACTGATTTTCCTCCCCCAAATTAAGTTTCAAAGTTTCACTTTCACTGACCATCTCTAATCCTGGTTTGCTGGATGTGAAGGTCCCCTCAGGTGCAGTAGATCTCTGAAGTAGATTGAAGCTGCAGAATGGGAGGCTTGGCTCCTTTTCCTCATATTGGCTAGTCAATTAATTGCTTGATTTTTTAGCTATGTGGAACTCTGCTTCCAGGAGGGAAAGCTCTGTTCCAAATTGCTGGGGTTTTCACAGCTGCTGGAGCCATTAGGGATGGTGCTGCAGCCCTCACCAGCTTTAGCTTACTGAAATTTCACCCCATGACTACAACCCAAGACCAACATCCAGATCCAGTCTGCTCAACACAAGAGCCCTTGGCCTTTGATAGATCCCTTTGGTCCCCCTGCAGGGTCCGCAGTCCAGGAGCTCTGAAGCAGGTGGGTTGGTCTGCTTTCCTGCCCTGGGGGCAGTTTGGCTGGACTGCTTTCCGCCCCCCCCCACTTATCTTGAATCCACTGACCTTTTGCTTAGCTTTGTTTCACCTGGCTTTATAAATGTGGAGATTGCCCCATGTGCTGCACTGTATTGTAGACTGCAGCTGCAGTTTCTGCCAACCACAGTGGGGCCAGGCTGCAGTTTCAGGCTGGGTTGGCCTCGGCTCCCAGCCTGCCAAGATGCTCCCTACCTCCTGAGCAGCCTTCACCCAGAGATGTGTTTTCTGTATTTTTGTGAGTTTTGGAGCCCTAAAATTTGTTTAAAGTTGTATTTTCTGGGTATTTAAGGTGACCGTGTGTGAGGTGCGAAACTTTGCTTCTTCTATGCCACCATCTTCACTCTTTCCCCTGTTTAGTTTTTTTCAGTCATGTCCAACTCTTCATGAACCCATTTGGGTTTTTCATGTCAAAGAAACTGGAATGGTTTGCCATTTTCTTCTCCAGCTCATTTTACATATGAAGAACTGAGGCAAACAAGGTTAAGTCC
>JAQQSW010024075.1:0-10154 GCA_028646575.1 Pseudocheirus occidentalis
CTTTTGGTGCAGGAGTTCTGATTCTGTTGTCTTCCTCACATTCCATGCTTTGATTCTTTTTGTCCCCAAAAAAGGAATCTAAAGTTGGATTGCTGTGCTTGCTTTGCTTCCTTTGCTTGCTCATGTTGCCAGTCAATTACTTGACTTTTGAGCTCTTTACCACAATAGAATTCTGCTTCCAGAGAGGAGAGCTTTGTCCCAAATTGCTAGGTTTTTCACAGCTGCTGGAGCTATTAGGAGGGCACCATCTCTACAGCCCCCACCAGCTTTGGCTCACTGGTCACACACCCCAGGAACACCACCAAAGACTGTGATCCCAATCTAGGCAGGTTAAGGCAAGAGTGGTTAGACTCTGAATGGTTGCTCAGTCCCTCTACAATCTGCAGGCCGGGAGCTCTGAAGGAGCCATGTGGAGGCAGCTGCAGAGCCGCCACTTCCTTTGCTTCTCACTCTGGGGGCAGAGGCCAACCACACTCTGTTCCCCCACTCCCCCCACCCCCAGATCCATCAGAGTTCCACTGAAATTTTACTTTGTCTTTGGCATTTATGGATTAATAATTCTGGGAACTGCCACAGCTGCTGGTGATCCATTCTCCTGAAGGCTCCAGCCTCTCTTGGTTGGAGCTAAAACCATGGGCTCAGGCGGGGCTGGGCTGGGCTCCCAGCACGCTGTGACGAACCCCTCCTGCCGGGCTGCCTTCAGCAGGAGATTTGTTTCTCTACGTCACTTGTGGGTTCTGTAGCTCTTAGATTTGTCTGGTCATATTTCATAGGTACTTGAGGTAGCTATGGGGGAGCCCATGGAGTGTCCCTGCTTCTACACCGCTATCTTGATTCCACCCCCTGTGAGCTCCAATTGCTTCACATTCATTCCATATCTCTACATAGTGTCCTGTCCCTAACCAGGGCCCTAGACCAATCAGCCAATCAGCATTTATCATGCTTGTTGTTTGGTCATTTCAGTTGTGTCTGACTCTTCATGACCCTATTTGGGGCTTCTTGGCAAAGATAACTAGAGGGGTTTGCCACTTTCTTCTCCAGTTCATTTTACAGATGAGGAAACTGAAGTAAACTGGGGTTAAGTGACTGGTCCATGATCACACAGCTAGTAAGTATATGAGGGCAGATTTGAACTCAGGTCCTTCTGGTGCTAGGCCTATCCACTGTGTCACCTAGATGCCCATTTTATTGCCTACTTTGTGCCATGTTTTGTGCTAAGTGCTAGGGATACAAGGAAAGACAAATGATGGTTTGAACCTGCCCTCAAGAGGGTCCAACAGAGGAGTCTATGTGCAAAGAACCACATAGAAACAAGGTACATATAGGATAAAATGTAGAGAGTAAGTACAGAGGAGGCATTAGCATTAAAGGGGATATGGGAAGGCTTTATGTAGAAGATGGAATTTTAGTTGAGAATTAGAGGAAGCCAGAAGGCAGAGATGAGGAGGGGGAGAATTCCAGGCACGAGCAACAGCTAGTGAAGATACTTGGAGTCAGGAGATAGACTGTCTTCTGTGAGGAAAAGCAAGGAGGCCAGTGTCATTGGAAGGAATTACTACCTAGACTAAACAGTCACATTCTTTGGATGTTGCGCCTATGGGAGCTTCATGATAGAATGCCCATGATGATAAATACAATAGAGAAGGCATGCCAAAAGGGTAACAAGGCACAGAGTCGGTACAAAGGCCTATCAGATTGGTCCAAGGTACTCTGAGGGTAACAGTCAGGGCTCTAGGCAGTGTGTCCATCTGTGCATGTGCACAGATTCAAGGTGCGCAGACACCTCCAGATTCAAGAGAAGAGGAAAGGGGTCATTGGCATTGGGACGGTCATCATTCCCTCGCGGTGCTCTTTGACCGGTGATCTCAAGCATAGCCCAATACAAAGTTTCCCAGTTTCACATAAAACTTACATTAAAATACACACGAGGAAAGCCACCCAGGTAACCAGAATTCCCAGAGTCACGTTGTTCTGCCACATAGAGGTCTTGTGCTCCTTTGGTCTTCATCTCCTTACTTTTACCAACTGCTTGCAGGCAGCCTCTGAGGAAACCCAAAGCTGACATCCTTGCTAGAGGTATTGGTAGTAGGAATAGCTAGGTAGCACAGTGGAGGGGGTGCTGGACTTGGAATCAGGAAGACTCATCTTCCTGAATTCAAATCTGACCTCAGACACTAGCTGTATAACCTGGGCAAGTCTGATTGCCTCAGTTTCCTTATCTGTAAAATGAGCTGGAAAAGGAAATGGCAAAGCACTACAGTATTTTAGCCAAGAAAACCTCAAATGGAGCCTATTGAACAATATAGCCTTCTTGTTCATCAGGGCAATTGTCCTGCCTCCCTAATTGTGGTTCAACAATGCTGCACTATCTGACACTTATATACATACTTCAGATTGACAGAGGTCCAAGAGTTGTTTCCCTGGGTTTCCTCTTACCCAAAGATCTAAGTTTTAATATGCAAAACAGTCATGATTTCCTAAATACAAGTAATAGCATGATCAAATAGCACAAATCGTGGCCTCTTCCACACCTCAGTAGACAATTCTATCAGTTGCAGTGGCCAAAAAAGTTTATCATGCTGTGGCCAGCCTTCTTTTGATGGGCCCTTCTAAGCTTAGTTAGGTTGGATTTCGAATGACAAGCATCCAGCCCAATGTAGAGCTCATCTGGAAGCATTTCCAGCTTGGTAGAACTTTGGAGAGCTTGCCATTCACTGACGTGGTCTGTAAGAACACCCTACAATGAGGCATCAGAAAAAGACTTGGAGGAACGGAGGAACTACTTCATCAGAACTTTGATGAAAGGTTCAGTTTATGAGCATTAAACGCAGCATACTTCAACTGGAGTCCTAGGCTAAAGGAGCCTTTTGCTGACTGCAAGAAGTTTCTATATCAATGGTGCTGTGGGTAATAATACCATCTCAGGGAAATAAGAAGAGGCCGCATAAAATGTATGATGCTCTCTATTTGGGACTTGTTTATGTGAGAGACATCCTTAGTCTAGGAATAAACAATATTTACTGGAAAGCCAGGAAGGTTTTCATTACCTTTATTCTACATTCCTAGTGAATGGGTACCTCCCAACTGGAGAGCACCAGGACTCAGACAAATGTGAGCCCTTTTATGCTGCTTCCATGTGAATTTCCTGCCTTGTTCTCCATTGGCTAGCTGCAACCTCCCAAACTGCCCATATCATGCTTGCCTCACATAGCTCGGGAAGCATGAGTGCATGAGTACAAACCTCTAACCACACACACACACACACACACACACACACACACACACACACACACCTGATCAGAAGCCTGGTTCTGTTAGATCACAGCTCTGATTGGAACCAGTCACCTCTGACCCACATTCTGCTATCACTGAAAGATAGGACTACTTTAATCCTTGGAAACAAAATTCCTCACATTGTTTCCCAGATTTATATCTTACATATGGACAGGGATGGGGACTAGACCCATATACAGAACTCCCATGTGAGAAAACTCCATCTACCAATGCAGGTCATTACTTTCTCTGCAACTATGGGCTTAAGTCTTAGCTATGGGCTAAGCTTGAGCACTGAGAAATTGGTTCTTGCACATCCATTATGTATGAAAGGAAGGTCTCAAACACAGGTTCTCCTAGCTGCCAGCACAGCTCTCTAGTCACTACCTCATGCTGCATCCCACTTTATGTGCAAATTCTAAATTCAGTAATGGAAACCACTCTAGATCCATTCTCCGTGATATATTAAAGAACCACTAATTATACATAGAATAAGAAAGTCACAGTTTGGTAACACAGCCTGAAAATCAGAAAATATTTTTTAAAAGCTGATTCCTGGATCAATTGTTTGCCTGGCCAAGAATCTTTCCTGTGCAAAACAACCTTTCCAAACCAAACAAACCACACCTCACCTTTCTAGGCTCCTACCCTCTCACCCATTTAAAAGAAATTGTCTAATGAAAGTTTTAAGATTATTTTGTTATATATTTGAAAGGAAGAGCAAGTCAGGCGTAGTAGATCTGCAATTTCACGTGCAATTAAATTTTTTAAAAATTGTGCTATGTTATGGAAATGCTTGTTTTATTCCATAAATTAAAAATATTTTTTTTTAAAAAAAAGAAGAGGTGGCCTTCATTCACCGCCCTTCCTATGCATGGTACATTCCTTGTCCTAAAGATGTTGATTATTTATAGTCTACGTGGTTTCCTCTCCTACATAGATATAAAAGATTGACAATTACCTTGGTTTTAAGAGACAGGCTCCTGCCTTTAGCATTTTTTGCGGATTCTGTATCCCACAACCCACATATAAATATAACCTAGCCAGATGGAACTGTCAGTGAGGCATTCTGGATACTTTGGGATACAATAAACAATCAAAGAAAGGGATGAAGGGCAAGGCATAAAAAAGAGCAGCCTTCCCTCCTTCATCTTTTTTCTCTGTTAGGGCTCTAGAGATGTCTGAAGTCTCCCTGACAATTCCAGTCCCCTCCTCATACTTAGGTTCAAAACACCTTTGGGGGAGCAATTCATGGAAAGAAGCAGGACTTGAAATCGAAAGGTTCCAGCTTAGAACCTGGGGCAAGTAACTTCACGTTTGTGCCCCAGTTTCTTACTCTGTAAGAAGGGGATAATAATGCTAGTACAAACGACCTCATAGGATTGTGTGGCACACAGCACACCTTTTACAAAGCAATGTCCCTTCCAGATATATCTTCAGATGGCACATCACAAAGAGACGAACCCACTCCCCACAACATGTGGGAAGAGTAATCCCCCTTCAGTTTCTGGGAAGGGAAGGAAGATCAGGTTCCTAGCTGAGCTCGCATCCCATAGAACACTATCCTGGGTCCAAGTCCAAACCCCACCCCTGCCCAGGCTCAAATCCAGGCACAGCCCATCCTACAATCCTGGCTCCGAGGTTCCCAAGGCTCCCACTCCAGGTCTGGTGAGGATCACCTCTGGCACCTGAAACAGGACAAACACTGAACAGAAACAATCCCAAGCTTATTTTGTAGAGCCAGGTTAAAGAGATGAGCTGAGGAAGAAAAGTCCCTCCAGGGTGACTCGTTCAGGTCCCTGGGGAAACAGTCAGGCACTCCTTTTAAAGACACAGGCAGCCAATTCCAGAGACTATCCCCCTTTCCCCCACGTGGTAAGGACGTATTGTGCTCTCGGGCAAACTTTTATGGTTATTGTTCAGTTGTTTCAGTTGTTTGTCTCTTCATGACCCCATTTGGGGTTTTCTTGGCAAAGATAATGGAGTGATTTGCCATTTCCTTCTCCAGCTCATTTGACAGATGAGGAAAGTGAGGCAAACAAGGTTAAGTGATTTGCCCAGGGTCACACAACAGCTTAGTAAGTGTCTGAAGCCAGATTTGACCAGGCATGCTCAAAAGCTGGCTTACATAAGGCAGGGATTTTGTATGTTTTAATGTCATTTGAGCTCATAGTTTGGGCTCCCCCGCCCCAAATCTCTATACTGTGGGAAAAACAGGACTTTTGCTCCTCAGTTAACAAGGTAGGCTTTGTAACTGAAGCCATTTAGTTTACTGGCTCCACAGTTCAAAGTTCCTCACAAGTACACTCCACTTTTCCTCTAGATGAGTGAAGGTTCCCAATAATATTCCATTCAAAGTTCTCCTAGGCACCTAAAGTGAACACATAAATTCCATTCGTACTAACCACCTGGAAGTTCAGACAACTGGGTCCCACCTCATTGGGTCTGTAAAGCCTTATATATACAGAGTGACTCACAGGCTGCTATTTATCCTTCTCAAAGAGGACCATGACATCAGGAAGGTGATACCACAACATGCAAGTGAATTGGATTTGAGTGAGGAGGGCTATGCAAAGTCACCAGCCTCACATTCTCCTCTAGAGCCATCTGGGTCCAGTGGCCAGAGATAGATCTAGATAACTGGAGATGGCCCAATTCTCACAGACACATCAACTTTTCTTTCCTTCTTAATGAACTTTGTAAATTTTGCATGTTAGCACCCCAAAGTAACACAGTATTCTGAAGCAATTTTTGAAAAATCTGGAATCAACCCCCAATACCTCTAAACCAATTCATTTGAACCTTTCTATTTTTGGCAAGCCACTTAAAAAAACAACTCTAAACCTGAGCATTACAGCATATCTAAGCAGGAAGTCCCATTCCCTCATGTTCACGCATGGAGGAAGACAATATCACAAAAGAAACATGAAAATCACCTACTACAGTGCACAAATTCCAAGAAGAGACAACAAATGCATTTCATTTAGTAGGAGAAATCGACTTAGTTAATAACAATAGGGAAAAGTAGGGATAGAAAGTTGTGGAAGGAAAGAAGTCTTCTGGACAGAAGGACCAGGGATTAGGAAGTCATCATCTGAGGCACTACTTAAAGGTTCTTTTGGAGGCACAGCTGAATGATGGTTGGTGAAGAATGTGTAGGTAAATGTATTAGGCCCCAAATTTTAATTCCCACATTTCTAGCAATAGCTCAAAATGTTCCAAAACAGATATCTGGGAGTGGATTTCCCTTTTAGTCATTTACCCCTGTAGCACCAACGCAATATTCACGATGCCAACGGCAACTGTGAATATGCTGAAATAGCGCTCAATCACAAAATATAACAGACTAAATATATAGAAGAGAAGCAAAACATTTATTCAGACACCAGAAAACCAAATTCCAACACCAGGAAACTGAATCCATAATAGCAACATAGAAGTTAATACACTACAACACAGCAGAGAACCACATAGTCCCTGAGTCTTCCCACAAACACTGTCTGCCTGAGTGTGTCCTCTCCTCCCTCCAGCTCTAACTGCTCTGACTCCCAGCTTCCTGTTGGCTCTGTTCCACCTTTCAGGGGTGGAACTTGGGGGCAGGGGCAGGGAAATTGGGGAGAGGGAAAATCCTCCAAGCTGGGAAGGTCTTCAAATTCCCTTAGGCTTATTTAGGGGCAGGGAAGATCTTCAAATTCCCATTACCAACCCCTAACCATCACTTCCCCCAGGACTTCGTGGCAATGATGATGATGATGATGATGATGATGATGATGATGATGATGATAATTTCATCATTATTGTGATCAATACTTCACATATATAGAGTAATTGAAGTTTCCTCAGAAGAAACCTATGAGGTAGGTAGTGCAAATGTTTTTACTCCCATTTTGATGTGATTGTCTCTTTTTCCAGGGTTGAACTCTAGGAAAATAAGAACAGGATGGGACTTGGGGGGTGCCTTTATGCCCATCTTACAAATCCCAAGTGTTGGACAGCAAAGAGGTTACATAGGCTGCCATTTTATGAAAGGGAACACAATTCTTCATCCCTTATAACTACCCTTCCAGTTTAGGAGAAAGCATCTTGCATAGCTTTGCATTTGTGGTGTTGAAACAAAACCCAGCTGCATTTTCTCCCATTGCAACCTTTTCCTGGCAGATTCCTGGATTTATAGGGCTCATCTGGGATGGCTGCTGACAGGAAAAGAGATTGATTTTCTCCTCGATGATTCTGGGAGACTTGTGTTGGCAAGCCAAAGTAGTGGGAGTGAGCCCCAGGGCTGGGGTTATGTTGCTAGTGCTGAAAAAGAGCATCTGACACTGCATACACAGCAGCTCAGGGTAGGGCAAAGGATATCCTTTTCCCATTTTTGGAAAGATACTCAATGTACAAAGTGGGTCAGGTAGAGAACTACTATTCATTTCTCCACCACTAAAGAAATGCTTTAAGCACTCAAAGGATTTATAAATACACATTGTCAAATATGAGGTAGACACCCAACGTTCCTATTATGTTCTGTAGGGAGATTGATACTTAAAACATTAAAATGTGAAACACTTTAGAAGACTGCTGAACAAATATTCCTCTTTCACTTCTGACCTGCATCGCCATCTATGCAACTTGCAAGTTATGATCCCTGACAAATCATGCTCTGGCTTGGGTTTTCTTAGTCTCAACATCTATCTATCTGGAGGTCGTCATCTTCTTCTATTACAGAAATCTCTTGTTGGGAAACTAGCACCCAGATCCAGGAGTTCCTGTCCTCTTGAACTCACAAGGTTGCCAACAAGGCTAGAAACATTCACCCTAGGATCTCTGCAGTCCCCAGTACTCAGGAAAAAGAAAGCAGAGCCTGCAAAGAAGGCTTTGATATGCAGTCTCTGGCTCACCTAGACAAGTACATGCTGTTCAACCGTCAGCCATGAAAGCTGCTGAGGAGAAGAGGAGAGATATTCTCTCTTGTCTTTCTCTAGAAGTCAGAGAGACTGGAGACTCCCTATAAGGGCAACAGTTGGAGAAAGAGAGAGAAAAAACATGAGACAAATTTATTCCTTTTTTTTTTTGAGGGAGGAAAGCAAGGCAAGGCATTTGGGTTTAAGTGACTTGCTCAAGATCACACAGCTAGTAAATGTGTCAAGTATCTGAGGTCAAATTTGAACTCAGGTCCTCCTGACTCCAGGGTCAGTGTTCTGTCCACTGTGCCACCTACCTACCCAAAATTCATTCTTTTTTAAAGACTACTTATTGTTCTTAACTCACTGACTAATAATTCACTGAGGCATAGCCACAATGTAATAATAATAATATTAAATTTTATTTATAAATGTATAATAAATAAATATAATACTTTGTTAATAATATGTACGTACACAATAAATAAACATATTTATAAATTAAATATTATTATTAAAACAATATTTTATAGTGCTTTAAGGTTTGCAAAGTGTTTTACACTTCTCCTTTGAGACTTACAACAACATTGTGAGACAGGTGCTGTTATCTCCATTTTACAGAAGAAAAAACTGAGGCTGAGAGAATTTAAGCACAAGTGCCGTGGGACACAAGAGCCAGTAAATGTATAAGACAGAATTCAAACGGTTCCTCCTGAGTCCAAGTCCAACGCCGTCCCCTGGGCCACCTAACTGCCTTGTTACATTCTTCAAGCAAACCACCAGACTATCTGCCAGCACAGGTAGCTTGACGTCTACCCCGATGTTTTTCTACCCCTTCTCCCTACCAGGACGTCACTTGTTGGTGTAAACCTCCAGAGACCGTGTCACCCCTCTACTGCCTCATCTCGGAGTAGTTAATCTGCTCAACTTTATAGTTTCCTGATGGGTGGGTGAGTGAGTGAAAACTGACCTAACTTACTGCACGCGCGCGCGCACACACACACACACACACACGCATCTGGGTTCAGTATACGTGACAGGATTCTCATCTCATCTAGCCATAAGGAAAGCAGGATCCTACCTAACGGGGCATTTGCCCTGGAGAAGCACAGGAAATCCTTCCCCCCACCTTGCTCTGGCGTTAGAAACATTAACATAATCACATCAAAATAAACATTAATAAAACACCTTTGTTTCGGGTGTGATAACCAACTTACTTATGGTTCCATTCACAATTCTTGTGATTTCCCAAGCCAAAACCTTTTTGGTCCCCACTCTTTTATATTTGTGGTCTCACCTTTTAGAAGCTCCTTGAGGGAAGGGACTGCTTCACTTGTGTTTTTGAATCTCCAATTTTTAGTATCTTGAAGACAGTAAATGCTTAATAAATGCTCATTTCATTCTTTCCTTCCTCCTTCCTTTCCTTCCTTTACTCCCTTCATTCCTATCTCCTTTCTCCCTCTCTCCCTGCTTCTCCCCTCCCTCCCTTCCTCTTTCCCTTCCTCACTTCCCTCTTCCCTTCTTTCATCTCTGTTTCTTCCTACCTCCTTCCCTCTCTTCTTTCCTTCCTCCTTCCTTTTCTTCTTTCCTCTTTCCTTCTCTTTCTCCCTTCTTTCCTCTCTCTTTCCCTTTTTCCATTCCTCTTTCCATTCATTCATCCCTCCTTCCCTTCTTTCCTCCCTCTCTCCTATCTTTCCATATTTCTTTCCTTCTATTTTCCCTTCCTTTCTTACTTCTTCCCCTCTTTCCTTCCTCTTTTTCTTCCATCTTCCTTCCTTTCTTCCACCTTCCCCTCCTCTCCTTTGTCTTTCCCTTTTTCCCTCACTTTTCCCCTTCTCTTCTCCCTTCTATCTCTTCCCTCCTTCCCTCTTCCTTTCCTTCTTTCTTCCCTTTCTTCCTTCTTCCCTTTCTGCCTTCCTTCCTCCCTCCTTCTCTTCCATCCTTTCAAGAAGTGAAGTCAAGCAAAAGAAATGAACTTGAGAGTCTCAG
>JAQQSW010024076.1:0-10153 GCA_028646575.1 Pseudocheirus occidentalis
GAAAGCTGTGTTCTTTGTATTTGTGTGGGTCTGAGAGTCCTAGACTTTCCTAGACTTTGTCTGGCCTCGTATTTTCTGGGTGTTTAGGGTGGTGGTGTGGGAGCTGCGGGACCTTGCTGCTTCTATGCCGCCATCTTGGCTCTGCCCCCTTAATCCTGTTACTTAAACTGATATTTTGAACCTAAATGTAGGATTTTATACAGTTTATAATTTTGACTGTTATTAAATTTCATCTTATTAGATTTAGTCCAATCATCTACCCTTTGAAAACCTTTTAGAATCCTGACTCTGTTATACAGGACTTTGTGTCTTTTGTAAACTTGATGAGCATGCCATCCACATCTTTATCTAGATGACTGATAAAAATGCTAAACAACCCAGGGATCAAGTTCAAAGCAATCCCCAGGAGGCCTGACAAGTTGGCTTTCAACTATTAACTACTCTACATTTAGCTATTTAACCAGTTCTTTATCTTCTCTAATTGTATGTTGTAGTCTACATCTCTCCATGTTTTCATGAGAACTCATGAGTTAATTTGTCAATGGCTTTGCTAAAAATCTAAGTAAATTCCCTTTATTTATCAGTTTAGTAGCCCTGTCAAACAAGAAAGTGAGGATACCTTGACATGAACTATTCTCCATGAAGCCATGCTGGGATCTTTGTAATTATCACAGTCCTTTCTAGATATTCACTTCTCTTAACTGTCTTATACTTTTCCCGGGAATAGAAGTCAAACATTCTGGCTCATATTTTTTTATACTCTGGTCTCTGCCCTTTTTTAAAAAATTAAGACCATACCCTTCTCCAGTGCTGAGGTACCTCTCCTGTTCTCCATGATCTTTCAGATGTTACATACTATGAATCAGTAACTGATTGACTCATTTGTAGGAGAGGGAGAGAGAGACAGAAAGAGAGAGAGAGACAGACAGACAGACAGACAGACGGAGAGAGACAGAGAGGGAGAAAGAGAGACAGAGAGAGACAGAGAGACAGATAGAGAGAGAAAGAAGAGAGACAGAGACAGAGAGACAGAGACAGAGACAGAGAGAAAGAAGAGAGACAGAGACAGAGAGACAGAGACAGAGAGAGACAGAGAGAGAGACAGAGAGAGAGAGAGAAAGAAGAGAGAGAGAGAGAGAGAAACCAAGATACAGAAACACACACAGATAGAGACAGAGACACAGAAGTAGAGAGTAGAGAGACAGGGGGAGACACTCAGGCAGATAAAGAGACATATACTGACACAGAGAGAGTGAAAGCAAAAGAGGGAGAGAACTATGTGTCTTTGGATAATTTAAACCACCAATCATGGTTTCATTCAGTCTATATGCCAGTTTGGGATTTGTTTTCTAGACCTATTTTTCTTCCCTGGTAGTCCAGTGTCAGAAATAACTTTTTCTTCTTCTACCCTCACTCAATTGCTCCCCATCATGTTTCTCTTGCCATTGCTAGATTTATTCACATGAGTATATCTCCTTAATATACAGTACTGTCCCACTTTTCTTATTACCTATTCTGATTTTTTTTTGCATATTGTATATCCTGCTAAAACCATATTCCAGTCAAAAGTTTTACCTGTACAGTTCTCAATATTATTAAATTGGAGTCAAATTTGCCTTCCTTGGAATCTCTGGTTCATCTTGTTTGTTGACTAACTTTGAGCATTTATGTTTAGATATTTGAGGTCATGGGGTTTTACTAGTAGTTCCAATCTTGTATTTTTTCACCTGTGAACCTCTTGATATAAAAATTCTATTATTTTCCTTCATTATCACTACTCTCTTCTTTGTGGTTTCTATAGTACTACCTGTAAGGTATCCATCCACCCATCAATCAATCAATCAATCAATCTCTCACACAAATGTGTGTATGTATTACCATATGTAGCATAGAAAGTAGCTACAATGAGAAAAGAATAATAACAGTTGATGTAACCAGAACATTAGAGATAAGAAATCAAAGAATTGAATCAGTGGTAAAACCCATGCCTGAATTGTCTAAAAACATATACCCTTAGTCTTTAAGTCTCCATTGATTTAATTTTCTGGATGCTAGGGAAATTATTTTTATGAGCCATTTTTGGCAAATTCAGATTCTGTCTAGGAGTTTGTCATCTCTATATTTCTTTTAAGCCATCATTTGAAATATAAATCCCTCCTCAAATGCCAAATGCTTAGCCAGCTGTTAAATTCTGAAATAATTTTCATTTTCTGCATCTCCTGATTTCTGTGGGTGGCAATGCAGAATATACAACCTGTGTCCTTGGTGTCTTCAATTTCATGCCCAAAGCTTTATAATCTTGGACAATATTCTCTAGTTTCCTTCTGTATCAATTGCATCCAAATGACTAACCAGAGATTGATATTATTCATCTATTTTGATGATCCTAGGAAGGTTGTTTGTTATGAATTGGAGAATTTTCAAGTATTTTTATTACATTGAGAAAGATCTGTCCCAATAAAACTTGAGAGAACATCACCAATCACAATTACTCTTGTCTTCTTTTGACTCTTACTGAATTATTTACCACTTGATAGGTTTGTACCTCTACTTTAAGTTGGAGGAAAAAAGTGTCTCCCATTTCATACAATTCCCTCTTTTTCTGGAAGAGTCTCAGATATATATATCTGAGACTAACCAACTTCCAAAAATCAAGTCTCTACTCTTCTCTATATCCCTTTCTTCTCTCCTGCATTAAACTGTTTATATTTATTTAGGACCATTGCATTTTTAAAAAACACTTTATGTTTTGAATGACCTACACCTAAAAGTCCCTTCACTTTCCCTTATAGGAGACAGAGAGAACACAGGAATCCTCTGGACACAGATAGGAGTCCTCTGGCTGTTTTTCCTCCTTCCTATACTTAGAGATTCTCAGTCTTGTTTTTTTTAACTCCTTGAGCATATTTATACCTCACATCCAAATATCACATTAAGAGTTTTAAGCAGTCTTTCATGTAAGTTTCATATTTTGGCAGCCACCCCTATTGCCTTCCTTTATCTTAGCAATTTCAGATAAAATAATTGAAATTACAAGTTTAGTCTAGGAATAACAAGGAAAGAAACAGACAAAATCCTCTTTCAGTATAAGGTAAGTGTGTGCGTGTGCATGTTATCAAAATGCTCTTTCTACTAGTTATTATTTTATTTAAAATACTATTGTCACAAGACCTATAGTTGAACAAAGATTGTGCTCAACATAGTATAATAAAGAGTACTGAGTTCAATTCCCACTGCCACTACTATTTATTTGTGTTATATTTAGTAAGTCGTGTAACTTCTCTCTGTCTCTTTCCTCATCTGTAACTACTTGAATGACCTACAGTACCATACACAATTATTATCAGTAAAGCACATTGTATTCTTTTGATTATAGAAATATGAATTGTCACTGAGAATCCATCACTGGGTATCCTTGGTAAGGTTTTGGGGATTGCAGACAGGGTAGGCCTCAAGATTATGTTGAAGAAATCATGCGTGTTGTTTGATACCATATAATTTCTTGCTTAGTTTTAAGGATCATTTTTGGAAGTGAACAGTTTTGTCTAATTCAGTGCATTTTTGTTTTTAGTGTCATTCTTATCCAGAAATAAGTGTTTCATATCTGTATCATTTTGTTCTTCAACAATTTTGTTTCTCTGGATTTTCTTTTTTTCTTGGTATTTTGGAGAAGACAGTGATGTTGGAAGTACAGTACTCTTTTCTGATTTGCTAAGCTCCTTAAAATTAATTTCCTTCAGTATCAAAGAAAAGACATGATTCAGATAAATGCAGAGCATCTTGAAGCTTATAAGTATGTGCTGGAAATGGCAGTAAATTTCCATAGCTCAATGACTGAAAGTTTAGGGATTTTATGTATTAGATTTCAGAATTTCCATTGCTAGTTCCTCTTCACTGACAATCTTTGATGTTGTAGGAAAAGAGTTATGACTCTAGAGGGATGGCTAGAGGGGCTTTTTCCACTTTTCCTTTTTGTCTCATAGATAAGTTACACAAAGTAACCAAAGCTATTCTTCCTCTACAGTTGACCATGACATTTTAAAGACCGGTACTGGAAATCTTCCTTTAGGAAGTGTATGTAATATATATTATAATTTTACTTATAGCATAATCAGGTTTCAAATTAATGCAATCATATATAATTTTAGACTACAGTCATGCTTCATATCTTTAGGGATATAGGACCCTAATATGGGAACAGCAACCTAGGATCTTGAGTTCAAAGGAACTGATGACAAGAGCATGCTATTGGGACTGCATGGTCAAGTCCCCATGTGGTTGAATGGAATAGAAACCTCAAAGATGAAGTAGACACTTCTTATTCTTTCTAGGATAGGACTACAAAACCCTTTGTGCCTCTAGAAAGGTTGGATTGGTTCTCCTCTGTAGCCCTACAGTACCAGTGAGTCATCATTATTATGGAACTGAAAGACAGTATTCACCAACCAGCTGTGGCTGGAGAAGCTGGAGAAGGGTAGAAAGTCTAGTTATATCCTCCTTGGTTAGGAAATGAGATTGGAATACCTTCAAAATGAATGGTATCATTCTAGGCTTTGGGGATATAAAAGGTTTTGGTAGCTGAGTATCCATAATGATCAGGGGATTCTACTTGGAGATGTGTGATTTGTGATACTCCTTTCCTGACTGATGCTTCTCTACCTAGGTCTATCACTTCTTAAGGTGCCCTGGCCATGCTCAATTCTCTTCCTACTCTGCTCACCCTCCATATTGCTCTGTCCTTTTCACAGGTGCTTCCTACTTGGGAGAAACCTCCACCTGAGACTTGTTTTTCTGATTGGTAATCCCCTATCCAGAACATTATTTTTAAGCCCCACCAACCCCGTGTTACTCATTCAACTCCCAATTTCCACCCAAATACCTTGTCCCCAAGTAACTACCCTCCCATAGCCTTATCCTTCTTTCCTTTTTCTAGCTGCTCTTTATGTGTTATCTTTCTCCATTAGAATGTAAGCTTCTTGAAGGTTGGGACAATCTTATTTTCTTAAATTTGTGTTTCCAGGACTTAGAGTAGTGCTTGACACATAAGTGCTTGATAATTGTCTAACCATCTATCATCTCTGTTACAAATCTTTGTTATTTATGTAGTCGATAATATGAGTATTATAATGAAGATCTATTTTACCTATAGGTTACAAAATGGCTAACAGATGGACTATCCTCTTGTGGAGCCCTTGGGAGAGGCAATCTTGGTAGGATAGATGCAAAGAAAATAGATGACTAAAAGTTATCTTTAGGAAATCTCCTGTGAGCTATGGGACAGAGGGGATACCCCGATATAACAAAAGAAGTGAAGAAATTATAGAAGATGAGCGTAATAGTCCAGTCAGTAGTTAACTTTAGTATATGCTCATTGGTCGCTAAAAGCAAACTTTTCTCTCTTTGATCAAAGAAAAATTTCATATGTCAGCTAATGCTTATCAATATTCTATTATTATGAAGTTATAATGAAGTGCCAGATCCCTCCCTCCACTAATTCCTCTTTTATCATGCCAGGGAGGTAATTTTAGTATTATACTAACAGGTCCTAGCTATATACTGTAGCCTATGTGCAGATTGCCCCCATCCCCAGTCTTTGTCGTAATGGACAACCTTAAATATCAATGGTAATCTCTATGACTCATTTTATTCCAAATCTGAGTTTTCCTTGGAAGCATCAGAAAAGGAAAGGCAACAAGCATTTATCACTATTTTCCAGACTTTGTGTTAAATACTCAGGATGCAAATATAAACCAAAGATCTTACAATTTTAGAAGGCAAGAAAACACAGAAAACAAGCAGAGAAACAATGGGACACAAGCAAGAAGAGAGAGCAAAGCTTGCCCTTCTGGGGAAATGCCATTGAAATTTATAAACTTGGAAGATTATTTGGGAGGGAAATAAAGTTTGGTCAAACAGGATCCCTCAACAAAATGGAGACTTCAGGATAAACCCACCAATGGGAAAAAGTCTGTGAAATGAAGGTTTATTCTTGGGTGAGAAGTCCACAGAGGTTGATGAATGTTCTAGGGCAAGACTGCAGATGAGTCATGAGGTTGAAGTTCAAAAATTTTAATACATGTCTGTGAGGTGAATGACTTAAAATTAGAAATTTTCATGTTTCTTTTTAAGGAATTGAACTGAGCTCTTTTTTAAGCTCTCAGACAAGCACAACTGTCAACATTGGACAGGTTTTATTTAATCTGACAAAAAATAGGAGTATATTTATTACTCAGGTCCTTCAGAGTAAGGATAAATTCCCTTTCCCTTTCTGGATGACTCTAATTATCTCTGCCATCTAGGGTTTCAGCATTTCTTCATGAACTGTATAATCCTCGTGTTCCATACTACTAGTGAAAACATGCTACTCAGCCATTGTGGCTTCTTGGTGTGCTGATCCTTGTTCTACTTTGAGGATATGTAGATGGAATGACCTAGGGTTCTTTTTCTTTCTGTGTCTGAATTTCTCTTCCCTTTTCTCCCTTTCCTCCATTGAAGCTCTGAAACCCTTTTTTCTTTATGTCATTTAGAAGCTATGTCTCTGTTATTTATGTAGTATCAGCTTCTGAGAGCATATGGTTCCCTGTGGACATGGAGGCATGTAGATATATGTGTAGGTCTCTTTTTAGGTCTGTAAGCACCTTAGATTCTTCCTCTTTGTAGTCTCTATATCAGGTTTTGTCTATCTATGAATCTGACTATGTTTTGGTGCCTATGACTCTTTTAAAAGGCCAAGCCTGAGGTTCACCATGAGAAAATAAATTCATTAATGTAGTATCAGATCGATGACTCTCACCACCTTAGGCAAGTCAAGTTCCATGTGAGTAGGTGAGGTGGACTCAAGATTTGGAGAATTCCCCACACTGTTTAGGTAATGTTTTGTTTATGATAGTGCAGGGGACAAGAGAGTTGGATAACTTCTCTTGGTACATTACTAGGAATGGCCAGTGTACAAGGCAGACTATCTAGGTGAGTTTGGAGCCACTCCCTACAAGTTTGGCCAGTGGGTGATAAATATTTTGACTGTAGCAACCCATGAAGACCATTCATTAAAACACATAGGTATTATGACCTACATCAGTGGGGGACATACCTATGTCAGCTAAATTATGTATCCTTAAAGTGTTGAAATAAATGGAGACTAACAGATGAGGAAAAATATAGGGATCATAGAAGTTTCCACAACCCTCTTCCTGGTCAAAGATAACCCAAGAATCCCACTGACCCAAGACCCATAGAAAATAAATAAAATACTACTGACTAAGAGGATAATTTTTTTCTGTTTTGCATCTGTATCTGCTTTAGTTTCTATTCATACTTAATTCTCAAAAGTCTAAAGAATCAAGACATATCTGACTATAGATGCAGACTCAATAATTCTCTGTTGAGAATATCCTTGAACCCAAACAACCAAAAAGTTTTGGTATTTGACTTAATGTTTCATAAAAATGCTGCCAAAATATAAATAAGGAATAGATTTCAATTTTGTAGGATTCTTAAAAAAGGTCATAAGTATCATGAGATTTGATGAGAAATTGTTCACATTTACACATGTTGTACAAAGAGACAATATTTCTTATATTCCTTGAAGGCAGAGCTGAGTGTGGTGTAGGGGTAAGATTCATCAGTTGTTAATGGTATCTACTGATTGGCTTTTGGCCAGTAAAAACAGACTTGCTAAGCTCAGATTCACTGATTTGGAAAGATTGTTTTAAAGGACCTGAGATCGCTGACTGATGTTATATAGGTTCCCATGGAAACAATGACAAGAGCCACAGTCACACGTAAAGTTTCAGTGGAGGAAGCAGCACCATTATCTTTTTGAAATTATCCAGATTTCAGTCTGTAGCATCAGAATCCTTAAATGTAGAGTACAAAACTGATAGCAATGGCAATGAGTTGGGGATAAAATCTAGTTTTTTGGCATCAAGTGCAGTGATTTGAAGCATAGAATTCAGGTGGATGTAAAATGGGCCGTGATATTTGTGGTGATATAGAGAGATGAAACTTAAACTAGTGATTCTAATGCCACAGAATAAGAACAGTCTGGTCCTTTACAACACAACTTTTTATGGTAATAGAAGTTATACTGCAAATTGAATTAAAACTTATCAACTCATCAAAATGGATAAATACATGATACATGTTATATTTGATTTAAAATATTTTGTAGTATGATTTCCCTTATTATCATTATATATATATATATATACTTATGTGTATATATGTCTGTATATATGTATATATGTATATTATATATATGCAATTTTTATTTGTTCATGTAGAGGAAAATTATATGTATTTGAGATAATATGTTTATTTACAAGGAACTCAATTTCCTTTGGACTCTGATTTCATATGATTCTTCGTTCATTAATATATAGGAAAAAAACTCACATTTTTAGGAGCCAGGTAGGTTGGACAGGGTATTTTGCATATCATGTTTAAGATTCCATTCATGACTCTCCTGTAAAAGGAGGGAAAGAGGAAATGGCTCAAGGAAATAGAAATGGAAAAAATATTCATATTGTGTTTATTTTACTAAAAAGTTAAAAGAAGATTTTGTTAGACAACATGTTATGTGAATTAAAATGAATAATAATATTATTCCCATTTCTAGAACCCAAGTTTTGTTGGGTCCTTTCTCTACAATAACTCCATGCAGTATGTAGCACAAGAATTAACCCTATTTTACAGATGAAGAAACTGAGGCTTAGAACTTAGCTTAAATATTCTTAGAGCTTATTTACTATTGTAACAAAAACTGCTGATGAAATAATCTGAAATTTGGGAGCCCTATATCATTCATTTTATCAAGAAACAATATATCCATCAACCTTCTTTGTCAGAGCATTGTACTAAGACCTGGGGGAGACAGAAAGCTTAAATATTAGGCAGCAAGGTGGCAAAGTGGATAGACAACTGGGCTTGGAGTTGGAAGACCCAAGTCCAAATCTAGCCTCAAATACTTACTAGCTGTGTGTCTTTTGGTGAGTCACTTAGCCTCTATTTGCCTGTTTCCTCTTCTATAAAATGGTCATAATAATAATACCCACCTCCCAAGGATTTTGTGAATATAAAAGAGATAATTGTGAAGTGCTTACCACAGTACCTAAAACATGGTACTTGCCATATAAATGCCTTTTGTTCTTATCATTATTGTTATCAAATAAGACATAGTCTTTGCCTTTGTTGAGCTTATAGTCTAGTGGGTGGGGCAAAGATAAGATATAAACACATAGCTAAAATATCAGCATTCTGCTTGGCATTGTATGATTATGTACTTGCAACTGAAAAATAAAGAGTATGATGTCTGAAAGAATTCATGGAAGAAGTGTCAATTTTGTTGAATTTAAAATAAATGTAGGAAATCAACATGTAAAGAAAAAGGGAGTTCCTACTGTGAGTTTTGGGAATAGTAGGAATAAGAAATATGGAAGGCAAGTGTATTTCTTGATTAGGGGGCAGGGTTCACGTTGGGTAGAAATACAAGGGATAGAGTGACTCATCCTTGGGGATGGGGAAGTTTTCAGTTTTAAATCAAACACTTTAGTGGAGAGGCTCTTGGTGAAGTTGAGCCTCCAACACATACTTTCATGACTGCATGACCCTGGGAAATTCACTTAACTTGTCTGTTCCTCAGGTAGTTTTCTGAGAAGATAGAAATCTGCATTGATAGAATTACTTTCTCTTTGGGAATTCATTACAGTGTTGAACTTAGAAGTCCAGACTGCCCAAAAATCAAACACTGGCAGAGATGTCCCCTTCACCTAAATTGATGCCTTTACTTTCTTCCTTATTGCTTCTTGGTAGCACTTACCAAATGATATATGAGGGCTAATGATACTTGAAAGCATTTTTTTATGTGAAAGTCTCTTTGGTAGAGTATGAATGTGAGATGCAAAATGGGGCAAAAACAAAAAAGGGTATCGAATACTTGGTGGAAACTCCATTCTGTGGAGCCACTGACTATTTGTGGGTCTCCATGTTACATTTGAAACTTTCAAACAAAATTGTTTCAAATAGAGCATATATTAGAGATATAGAACATCCAGGTTAGTATAGAATCTGAAGCCAAAGAAAGAGAGATTATCCAATATAGCCAATAGATGCAAAATAATCTATAGTGTCAGAGGGTACACAGAAATCTAGGGTC
>JAQQSW010024077.1:0-10153 GCA_028646575.1 Pseudocheirus occidentalis
ATTATCTCTCCTGGATCTATTTTCCAGGTCGGTGGTTTTTTCAAGGAGATATTTCACATTGCTTTCTATTTTTTCATTTCTTTGTAACTGTTTAATAGCATCTTGGTTTCTCATAAAGTCATTAGCTTCTACTTGCTCCAGTCTAATTCTGAAGGAATTATTCTCTTCAGAATGCTTTTGAGACTCTTTCTCCATCTGGCAAATTCGACTTTTTAAGGCATCTTCGTAAAAAGATATTTTCATTTAGCTAAAAAAATTGCAATCAGAAGTTATTTTTTTTCCTCCTTTCCTATAGAAATTTGAGTCCTCATCAAACTATTTAGCACTTGGTTACACAGATATACTGTATATAATGTCATCGTAAGGTCTTCCTCTGACCAAGATCAGTTGATACAGTCATTAAGTTTAATCAGAGAGGAGGTTTTAAAGTGTCGATAGTTAGCAATGTTTTTATAAAGCATCTTCTTCCTCTGATGGATTCAGAAAGGGTAATTCACTGGATGAACTGAAAACTGGTTACAACTCAATGGAGCTTTGAAAACCTAATCCATGAAGATAGAGTCAACTAAGTTTTAGAGTTGGAGACAGTGTAAGCAGGAGACAATAGTAAGGAAGGACCTAATATCATAGAAGGAAAGCATTTTTCCACCAATATACCCCATCCCGGAATCTGCAATAGCAATGTACCTATTTTCTCAGACATCTATCCATACATTGTTAAGTCAGATCAAGAGAATTTTAAGAACATTGAGAAAGTAAAGACACATATTTCTGACATACAAATACACAGAATCAAAACACCTCCAAATCTAAGACAACAGTAAGGAAGGACTTAAGTTAGTTGTCTATTTATCATAGGATTCAGAGGCCGGGGAAGCATCAGACAAGAGAGATTAGATAGAATTGAGAGTTGGAACAGACCACAGACTGATAGTAGGAGAACATCGATTAGAACTCAGGCTTACTGGTCATAAATTCAGCATCTTTTCACAAAATTATATAGACTAGATATGGAATACTAGATAGAAATATGGAATTTATATTAGCTCAAAGTCAAATGAAAATTTGTACAAATGAAAAAAAATGTTTGTTTTCCCCCTCCAAGCCCTGATCTTGACTTTCCAGACTTCAAAACCACTCCTCACTTGCTAGGTCTCACTTATGAGCTTTCATCAGGGCCTGGAGCATTCTTTCCATGAAATATCAGGGTGGCTTTCTCACCCTGAAATATCCATCTACCACGCCTAGAGGTGAACTCTCCCTAGAGAATCAATTTTGTGGAGGGGTCTAGGCCAGCCATTCCAGGCACTGCTGCTAATTTCCAGACTTCCCCCTTTCCCCAGGTTTTAGCTCCCTTTTGTATATTGTTTTTCCCATTAGAATGTAAGCTCTTTGAGGGCAAGGACTGCCTTTTTGCTGGTATTTGTATCTCGAGTACTTAGCACAGTGCCTACTACATAGTGAGAATTCAGTAAAAGCCTGTATCCTTCTTTCCTAAACTATGCTTTAGGTATTGATTTTCTTCAAGTATTACACAAACTATCATTGCTTATATTTAAATATCTCTGAAACAATGAAAGGACTAAAAGTATACTATAGCTATGAAGGATTAATGAAATAGCAAAGACCTTCCCTGTACATTTATAGGTCTACGTGAACACATATGTTGTTTTTTTCTCCTTGGAACAGGGCCTAGGTTCACAGGACTAAAATGTTACCTTGCCCTGGCTCCCAGGACTTGAAGTTCAACCTGCCCTTGCCTATTCCTCCTCCTAGAAGTGTTAGCTGCCCTTCTGGGAACAAAGAGAATCCATCTTATGTCCTTTAGAACACAGATATTTTGCCATATCAATCACTGCTTTACTCTTTTGGACTCTGGCCCAGTCCAGAGCTGCAACACACCCAGTGCACTTAGCTACCCTAAGACATGTAAGGCTGTGGTGACAAGCTGATTAATTGTTCTAATGCCTTTTTTGTATAAAACTGGATATAACCTGGAAAGATCCCCCTAATGCTTGGAGTTCACCTGTGGGGAGGACACTCTGTCCCGGACCTTTTCCAGTTGGTACTCTAGAGGCTGAACCTAGACTCCCTAGCCAGATGACGCAAATGTAGGTGCTCCCCCAATTTGGATGTATGTAAATATTTCTATTATTCTTCTAGGATTTATCTTTAAATGTATATAACTGAGGACAGAGCTAAGATGGTGGAGTCAAAGCATGAACTTGGAAGATGGTGGAGTCAAAGCATGAACTTGGGTGTGAGCTCCCACTTCAATCATTTCCACGACGTGTAAAAGAATGACTCTAAACAAATTTGAGAACTACAGAATCCATAAAGTGACAGAGAGAAACAAATCTCCCACTAAAGGCAACCAAGCAGACCTACAGGAAGGGTCTATCACACCAAGCTGGGAGCCACACACAGTCCAGAGTGAGCCAGGGATCTGGCCCCAGGGTGGCCCCAAATCACCAGTGGCTGGAGCAGAGTTCAAGAGAGTGAATCACCAACAGCTGTGGCAGTTTCCAGACTTCTCAACACACTTCTCAACACCAAAGAGAAAGGAAAAGGTCAGTGGGGAGCTTTGTTGGAAGAGGGGACTGAAGGGAATGGTCAGGCCCCTGTCCCCAGGGCAAGAAGCAGCAGAGGCCTGGCAGCAGCTTCCAGAGCTCCTGGCCTGCAAATGATAGGGGGACCAAGAAACCATTCAGAGGGTAATCACTCTTGCTTTAACTTCCTTGGATCTGGATTTCAGTTTTGGGTAGTCCTGGCTTGTGTGGCCAGTGGGCCAGAGCTAATAGGGGCTGTAGCGAGAGTATCCTCCTAATAGCTCCAGCAACTACAAAAACCCCAGCAATTTGGGACAAAGTGCTATCCATTCTGGAAGCACAGTTCTATCATGGCAAAAAGCTCAAGGGTCAAGTAACTGGCAAGATGAGCAAGCAGAAGAAATGCAATCAGACCATAGATTCCTTTTCAGGGGACAAAAAGGATCAAAGTATGGAACGAAATGAAAACAATGCAGTCAGAACTCCTGCATCAAAAGCTTCCAAGAAAAATATGAATTGGTTACAGGGCATGGAGGAGCTCAACAAGGATTTTGAAAATCAAGTAAGAGAAGTGGAGGAAAAATTGGGTAGAGAAATAAGAATGATGCAAGAAAATCATGACAAATGAGTCAACAGCCTGATAAGGGAGACCACCAAAAATACTAAAGAAAACAACACCTTAAAAAATAGACTAACTCAAATGGAAAAGGAGACCCAAAAAGCCAATGAGGAGAAGAATGCCTTAAAAAGATGAATTTGCCAGATGGAAAAGAAATTTCAAAAACTCACTGAAGAGAAAAATTCCTTCAAAACTAGATTGGAGCAACTGGAAGCTACTCACTTTATGAGAAATCAAGATACTATAAAACAGATCCAAATGAATGAAAAACTAGAAGGCAATGTGAAATATCTTTCAGGAAAAATCAGTGGCCTGGAAAATAGATCCAGGAGTGATAATTTAAAAATTATTGGAACACCTGAAAACCATGATCAAAAAAAGCTGTCTTTGTGTACAAAATAAATAATCTGGTGTAAGCATGTTCATTGTACAGTGTAATCCTATCCTGAAATAGTTAAAGCAGCTGCACGAATCTTCTTAACTATACAAGGTACTAAATGTTATGAGAATGAATTATTACCGATTTCAAAAGACCATTTTCCATCGTACGAGGTAATCCTGCAAAGAACACTTTAGTTTCCAGAAAACCACTGGTAGGTTTGAAAAGACGAGCAGGGCTATTTATATTCATCACTGCTTCTTTGGCTATTTTAACACTTATACTGCTTTCTAACTCTTCAACAGACACCTGGAATCAATAGGAATATATTGTAGTTAGCTGCAGTGTGAAATGTCAGATTTTATAAATTAAATTACTCTTAGAACAGATAACAAAACTTGAATTAAAGTAACAGCATTTGATCATAAGTCCAAAGCAACAGGGAAAAGACAGATTAAAACACCAGTCTGCCATAGAAATTTTTTAAAATCCCAGTGTCCTGCAAAGTGGAGTATTTAAAAAAAAATGAAATAGATTATACTGTAGAAAGGGTAGATGACCTTTCAATTTATTGTTTATATGTGTATTGGGGACTTTTGAGGGTACAGGGCAACTGTATGATATTAAACACTTGTCTAATCAGTGACTTAAGAATAAAATTTTAAAGTAAATAAAGGAGGGGTGGCTAATTGGCACAGTGAATTTGCTATCAAAGTAGGAGACATAATCCTAGTATGGGGGAATCTGATCATCTGATTTTACATAGCTCCTCAGCACATGCCAGTCATGGCTTCTTAAATCAGAGGCCATTGGGGCTGAAAAGGGCTTTAAGAACATGGAAGTCCAACTCTCTTATTTTACAGATGAGGTAATTGGAGTCAAGACAGGAGAAGCAATTTGCCCTGAGTTATACAACAAGTTCATGTCAAAACTAGGACTTGAACCCAGGCCTCCTCACCCCTCACCCCACTTTTTCCCCCAATGTAGCTTGCTGCTTCTCAGTATTCTATTCTGACAGTGAAGAGTGATGATTAATTTCTAGCTGCCATGAACAAATGACTTTCTCTCTATTCCTCTGAAAAGAGAAGCAATGACTTCTAATCTCCTATTAGTATAACATAGTAGTGACCAATTCTCAGTAGAGATAGGAAATAACCTCTTCTTACTTTCTCTTGAAAAAGAATCCTGTGCTCTCTATTACAGAAAGCATTGTTCAGAGTAACCAGAGTGAACGCTTCTTTTGGAGGATTAACTGAAATGTTTGATTCCAAAGCATTCCCATTGGCAAGAGGATACATAATTCAGTTTCTACTGCATGTGCAAAAACCATTTATCAATTGACCTTTATATATGTAAAAAGTAATTTGTCATCAAAAATATGTACCTTTTTTGATATAAACAACTGTCAAGTATAGGGTGGTAATTGGGCATGAACCATGAATGACTAAATGACAATGAGAAACTGAATTTAGGAATATGGGACCTTATATAGGTGATGATAATCCAAGCCTTTTATTTCACAGATGAGGAAATCCTACATAGCTTTATAGCTATAAGGACAGAACTAGAGCGTCTCTCAGTTTCTGGGACAATGCTCTTTCTACTGTGCCTCAAACAGTCACTTAATGGAGGCAACAAAAGGTAAAAGTATAATTCAGAGGTAGAACAAGTATGCCCTCCAAGATTTGTATCAAACTTCATAAAGTGATAAAAATACCACAGGTATATTGTTAGGGAATCAGTCCCCATTCTGTTACAATGATATGTAGTTTATTTTGCATCTATTTTACACAAACAACATCAGATAACCTAAATTTAACATCAAGGTTGACATTTAATAAAGTGACATTTGTTGTTGCTCAGTTGTTTCAGTCATGTATGACTTTTTGTGATCCCAGGGACCATGTTGTCCTGGGGGTTTTCTAAGCTAAGACAAGTTTGCCATTTCCTTCTCCTGTAGCTATCATTTAATTGCTACTATGATCAGTCATTACTGAAATTATTATATATACAAATATGTTATTATATTATAATATATAATTATATAACATATTACTATAGAGATATACCATATTATAGAGATATAACAAAAATTGAGACCAATAATTTAAAAACTTACTATGTTCCATAGGCCATCATTAATAATTTTGCCACCACTTGTGACTTTAGTCCCATGTTCATTTTTGAACTGAATTTCAATCCTCCCATCACGAAGGGCAAGCAGGAACCATGCTGAGTGATCAAGGGATTCTGCATAGAGTATAACACCCTCTGAGTCATAGGTCCGAAAATCAAATTCAGCTGAAAATCTAACAGCAGAATGAGAGAAATGTTATTCGACATGTGAAATTTTGAAAGGCTTAGTACTGGCAAAAATTTACTGATTCAAAAGAGTGGCTAATCTGGTTCATTGGAATTAATAAAATAGTCAGAATTAGATCTTTGGGTAGATTCTCTTTTGATCTCTTACATCACATAGAAATTATTTTGCTTTCTTTCCTGTTTACAAACATGTTTCCAAGTCACAGAAAGCCTAATAAAGTTTCTATCTTTCCTTTATGTCTGTGGATTCCACCCAATTTCTTCCTCCAACTTTAGACTCTTATAAATCTTATTTGAATTGTGAGGATTTTCAAAGATAATTTATATAACTCAATTTCTGGAGTTCATGCAAACTTAAATATTCATTTGCCTACCATCTTAACAAATTTTGATAAGAAACAGCGGTGAAACAGTAAAACATTTAAATGAGACAGAAGTAAGTGCCTAACACAGTGCTTGTCACACCAATCAATAAGTGTTTATTAAGCTTTTGCCATGTGCCAGGTACTGTGCATACTGTGCATACTGTGCTGATGCTACATGTATAAAGAATGAAACTAATGGCAAAGAAAAGTATATAAAAATTGCATATAGAATAAATATAAAGCAAATAAATGTGAATATATACAAATTATACGTACAAGTTAGTTTTGGAAGGAGGATATTAGTAGATGGGGGAATCAGCAAAGGCTTCATGAAAATTATGAAGATTAAGTTGCATGTTAAAGGAAGTGGAGGGGAGGGAGTGCATTTAATGCATGTAAAAAGGACAGTGCAAATACATATTGAAAATGAGTATGAAAAAAAGAGAGAAGTTCAATTTGGCTGGATCACAGAATGCTGGAGGGAGGGAAAATTATGTCCAATGAGTCTAGAAAGACAGGTTAGGAACAGCTTGTTCAGAGCTTTAAAGGTTTAACAAAGGAGTTTTATTTTGTCCTAGAGGCAATAGGAAGTCACTGAAGTTGATTGAATAGAAGTCACATGGTCAGATCCGAGTTTAAAGAGACCTTTGTTCAGGATGATGTTTGTAGTTGTGTCTTCCATATAAAACTATATAACAATTCTAAAGTTAGAGATAGAATGAAGACTATTTTCCCCATAGTTTCTCGGAAAGATTCTTTTAACTGTAAAGGTTATATTAATCATAGATTGCAAAGGGTTTCTTGGGACTTGAAGATGATAAGAGCTTAAATCAGGAAGAAACTTGAGAGTCATGTGACCTTTTTGGTACACTGTCATTTGCTTTGAAATATTACCCAAAGACTAAAAGAAAAGTAATTATCCACTTGTCTTTGTAACTTAAATACTATAAATATAGGACCCTTGGACATCTAACAAAAGGAAAGTTGTTTCCCTAACTGAATGGCACTATAGAATCCAGGCCTGATCGCTCCTCTGGAGGCGTTCTCTGGTTCAGCCTCCCTACCACACAATATAATAAGATGAGGATACTTCCCTTGGGGGCTCTAGTCATCAGAGAGAAATATGCTATAGTCCCCATGAAGGTGATTCTTCTGTTATTGCCCCACTACATTCCTACCATAAAATGACATTCTTAAGGAGGGTAGCCACAGCTCCAACAAAAATTACCCTTCCCCAACAGTCACTGAAGGCCCACCCTAAAGATAAATTCCAATGATATACTGGAAGTAGGAGAAACCTGGAAAGGCTAGATAGGTTTCCTAATACATTTCCAAGAGGAAAATTCAAGTGACAATAAAGGGATATTGCTCTCCAATACCATAAGATGTTTCTACTTGGTATCCTTTTCAACATTAAAACTGCACAAGAATAGCTTTTTAAAAGTGCAAAAGTGTCCAGATATCGGCAAGCTGACCAGTTAACAACATGGCAGTATTTCTACGTGAACCACAGAGTTTTTAAAAATCATTTTGCTTGGCAAATGGCAAATTGTGATTGTTTCTTAATCCTTTAAACATTTTTCTGAACTAGAGTAGTGTCTGATCAAAAATCAAAACTGTGTGTACTAAAATTCTTACAGAAGTTTTTTTTTCTTATGAAGAGAGTACACTGTGCAAAAATGATACTTCATTGATGGTTCAGAGGGTTCTGTTCCATTTCATGTCTCTCTGGAAATCATCAACATCCTGATCTATCAAAAAGGAGGGCAGTTAATCACATCTCAGGCGTTCAGTACTGATGGCTGGAGAACAAATGTGTACACCATAGAAGGGAAAGGAAAGGAAGATTTTTTTCTTAAGAGTGGAAGTGAGCCATTAGACAAGAAAAAGAAATAGGAGGAAAATGTTTCCTCAGTGAACTCGGACCCACAAAGAGATGATCAAATTGTCATGAATTATCAAAAAGAATGCCCCGAAAAGAACATTTCAGTAGTGGATTTTTCTAATATTTTGACAATAGGAAAATTCTTTTCTTCCCCAATATCATACTGCAGGATACTACTGTGCCCTGTAAGAAACACATGGAAAAAAAAAAGACAAATCACACTATATGGAAGAGGAAAACAAAATAAAAACTCAATTCAATAATTAAGCACCTACTGTAGGAAATGCTGAATTTAGGGTCAGGAGCTAGGTTCTAATGCTAGATCAGTCACTTTCTAGCTGTGTAGACTTAGACAAATGATTTAAGCTTTCTGGACCTCAGTTGAACTAGATGATCTCTAAGGTCCCTTCTAGCTCTAAAGACACAATAGATGATCCTACAAAAAATCTAAACAAAACAGTCTGTGCTCTCAAGGAGCTTACATTCTACTTGGGGTAATATGTACATAGAAGTGAATAGTGAATTCAAAGTAATTGAAGGAGGTGGAGTGTTAACGAGGGGTGAAAATTCAGGAAAAGGATCAGGGAAAGCTTTATGGAAGAAACATCTGAGCTGATCCTTGAAAGAAGATAGGGATTCTAAAAATCGCAGATGAATGAAACATGTGTTTCAGCCTTGGGAGAGAGCTTGTATGTTTGGTTTGGGAAACAGTTAATAGTTCAGTCTGGTTGGAATGAGTTGGGTGAGGAGGAGTGAAGGAAAACAGAGATGGAGAGAGAGACAGAGAGATCAGAAAGACAGACAGGGATAGTCAGAGATGACAGAAAGAAACAGACAGAGACATATCAAGAGGCAAAGGCAGAGGAAGACAAAGAGAGAAAAGGACAGAGAGAAACAGAGAGACAGGAAACAGAGAAGAGAAAGAGGTAAAGACAGATTTTTGGTTAGATGTTTTATAGTCTGATGAAAATGCCTGAGATTTTATAGGCTTATATTTATACATATATACATAAGTAGATACACACACACCAACAACAACAACACAACCACCACCAGGAGGGTTGCTGGGCATCTCAAACTCAGCATGTCTAAAACAGAACTCATTAATTTTTCCCCCAAGCCCTCTCTACTTATGAATTTCTTTTGTTATCCCAATTTATTTGTTTTTAGTTTTCAACATTCATTTCCACAAGATTTTGAGTTACAAAATTTTCTCTTCATCTTTCCCCTACCTCCCATCTCAAAATAGCTAGCCTACTGAATACCTCTTTCCCAATTTTTTCTCTCTTATATCTTCCCTCAACCCACTCCCCATCCCCCCACCCCATAACTTTCTAGTAGGGCAAGATGGATTTCTATACCCCTGTGTCTATATCTTTATATTTCCCAGTTGCATATAAAAAAAAATTTTAATATACATTTGTTTTTAAAACTTTGACTTCCATATTTTTTCCCTTCTTCCCTCCTCACCCACCCCCACTGGGAAGATAAGCAATTCAATATAGGTTGTACATGTGAAGTTACATAAAACATTTCCATAGAAGGGATACTATGAAAGACTGCAAAAGATATAGTTATATTTCCCTCCATCCTTTCCCGCCCCTCACTTATTCTATTTTCTCCTTTGACCCTGTCCCTTTTCAAAAGTGTTTGCTTCAAACTACCCTCTCCTCCAATCTGCTCTCCCTTCTATCATCTCCCCTCTTATCCCCTTCCCCCGCTATTTTCCTGTAGGGCAAGATACCCAATTGAGTGTGTATCTTATTCCCTCCTGAAGCCAAATTCATGAGAGTACGGTTGTCCCATTCTCTTTTGCCTTCCTGCTCTTCCCCTACATTGTAACAGTTTTCTCTTGCTTCTTTTATATGACAGAATTTACCCTAATCTATCTCTTCCTTTCTCCTTCTCCCAATATATTCCTCTCTCACCTCTTAATTTTATTTTTTAGATGTTATCCCTTCATATTCAACTTGTCCTGTGTCCTCTATGTATATATACATACATATGCACACCCTCACACATATATTTATACAC
>JAQQSW010024078.1:0-10153 GCA_028646575.1 Pseudocheirus occidentalis
AGAACAGAGCAGGGGAGGGGCTTTACAGTGGGATTGCTGTTTTGGGGTTGGGGCAGGGGCAAGACGAGGAGAAAATGTGTAATTCAAAAATGTAATGAAAATGAATAATGTAAACAAGAAAACAAATACAAACTAAATTTTAAAAAAAAGAGAGAAAGAGTCTTAGTATGCTCTCCCTGCTCCCTGGATATATGACTTTTTTTTAAGCCATTTATTTGTCTCAGACTCAATTGTACCCATTCATCATAGTTCTAGAACTGGAAGAGGTCTGAGAAATCATTGGAGTCCAATCCCTTCGTTTTGCAGATAAGAAAGCAATGACCTCTGACTATATGAATTATACCAAGTTGTTTTAAGTACTCTTTCACCTATTTCAACTGTGTTGTTATTTTTTTTAATCTATCCCTTTATCCCCAACCTGTATCTAAGCCCATATATATCATAGTTGATATTTTTGGTATAAACTGAACTTTTAAAAAATTCCTCAGACATTAAAAAAGCACCTGCCTTTCTGCCTCTCATGAGCTACCTATCAACTTTTATTTGTCATTATCAATTGGTTTTTTGTTTGTTTTTTAAGGAATTACATTCCATTTTCAACAGAGCTGATGTCTTATGGGAATCAAGGTCCAGACAGCAAAGTTCAAGACAGACCTGGGAATAGATCCCTTGTAGGCAGCAAAAACTCTACTATTAGTGTCCTTTTATGCCATGAATCAATAGAACTTTTATAACCACATCTCCCTCTTAATCTTAACAAAGCGAACTTGGTGAAGGGGAAACACAGATCTTCCTTCCAAATGGCAAAGTCAAGACCCTATTAGTAAGCGCACTCTAAGGCACTGAGCAATGGCTATGTAATGGTGCCTGAAGGTTTTTCCATTTTTGTAAATCAAAACAGAGCTTGTTTCCAAGTTCTCTAAGGTTCAAACATGCTTTAAACAGACATTGTGTTTACAATCTGTTTTGTGCGCCTGACCTCCTTGCTATTCTTCAAGGAGATGAGGGTATTGGGTTCAGCATGCCTGGACAACCTGTCTTTGCAGCTACATTTAGCTGTACTTACATCTGAGAAGGAAGATTCCTGGCTTGTATAGGTCAGCAAGACCTGTCATGGAAGACACAGTGTGATACTATAAAATTGTCTTGGGTAAATGGAAAAGACTAAGAGGACACTAGGAACAGAAACCCGGAGATTGACAGACATCCCAAGTCAAAGGTGAAGATTTGTGTTATTCTTTTTCCATTACTTCTTTGAGCATTATAGTGGCAATACACCAGCTCTGTTCCTTGTTAAAATTTAAGATTATATGAAGATTATATAAGATTATATGAACTGTAAGAAATAAGAAACTGACAAAGATTCTGAATCATGCTTTACATTCCTTTCGAGATGTGTGTGCCAGGTAACTTCAAACACTTGCTTGGGGATTAGTAATGGTATCTTATAAGTGTCCAGAACTATGCCTTGCTCAGAGTAAGTACTTAATAATAGGATCACAGATCCAGAGCAGAAGTCTATAAACCTGGGGTCCATGAACTTTAAAATATATAGACAGATGGATGATAGATAACTAGATTTCAATATAATTGGTTTCCTTCATAATCCTAAGTAATTTATGTATTCAAAAACACTATTCTAAGGAGTACATAGATTTCACCAAACTTACAAAAAAGTCCATGACTAGAGGAAAAATAGTTTAATAACCCCAGATCTTGAGTTGGAAGGGATTTCCAAGATAATCTATTCCAACTTCCTCCTTTTCACATGAAGAAACTGATTTCCAGTGAATTTATATGACTTGCCCAAAGTAACAAAATTAGCAAGGGGAAAGAGCTGAAATTCAAACCACAGTCTTGTGATTCCAAATTCATTCTCCTTCTCCTGTTCTACACTGCCTATTCATTGTAGATTTGATTTTGATTCGAAAGCATGACATACTTTTTCATGTAGATTCAGCTCACATGATTTAGCTCCAGATATCAATAGGTTTGTAATCCTTTCTCAAATGTGAATTCATCTCTAGGTAGCTTTAATCTGTAAGAAATATGATTGGAGGAGGTAACTACTCCTGTAGGATCCTGTCTCAGTGAGAAGGCACATTATTGCTTGTAAACAATTTGACCAGCTGTCTGATTCAGGGCAGGATTTAGGAAGCAGGACCCAGGAAGCAAAGAGAACACGCCGAGAAAAGATTTGAGTTTGAAAATGCTTAATGGCTCACGATTATAACCAACATAATCTTGGGAGCACGTGCTATACATGTGGCGATTATAGCATAATGGAAATGGAATGAAGGTTTAAGAGCTCATGCCACTGGCACTGGTAACTGTCAAATGCAGAGTCCTAGGCAAACTACTTATGACCTTAAGTGCGGGAAGGAGACCAAAATACTATTGGTTCTCTTAGCAGATTAAGCCGCAAAATGTCACGTCTGGGCTGAGTGATTAGGAGCCTTAGAGATCAAATATTCCAAGAGGAAATTAAGGTCCAAAGGAATCAAGTTATTTGCCCAAAGTCATTCAACAAAATGAGGCCTAGAAACCAGTTAGCTTAGTGCCTGTTCCTCTTCTAATATTTAGAAGCTTATTTAATATATCTAATATTTAATAATTACTATTTAAAAGTTATGAGAGATAGTTAATATTTTAAAGTTATGACTTCTTAGGTATCAAAGCCCTGACATCCACTCATATGTATATTTTAGATAACCAATCCCCTCATTTTTCTTCCCTCAAAACAATATCATTACATTAATTATCTTCTAATAAATATTTCACTACACTTACATTTATCTTACAAAATCACTGTTCAGAGATTTATTGTTTTTCCTATGGGACATACACTCATTTTATCCCTGGGAAAAGTTAATAAACTATATATAATCTTTATGTCAAAGGTTCCCCCCTGACACAAAGGGCCCCAGAACATAGTGGGAACTTCCCATTTCTCTGGCTTGTTGACAAATGATCAAACAAGTTCAGTACCTAACATATCCCAGGGGCAGTCAGTTCCCTCCATAAGCATTTAGAGTCATAAGGCTCAAAACACAATTTCATTTACAAGCTAACAAAACCATTATTTATGTTTGAGTTGTTACATGTAAAGGCACCTTCCAATGAGCACATTTTGCCTTTAAAATCTGTATAGCTCAAAGAATATATATAGTGCTTCCCTGGTAGAGTTCTTGAAGGGCTTGGTCAGTTTTTGCGCCTCCACCCCCATATTTCTTTCCATTCTCCCACTATAATTCTCCACCGTTCTAGCCTCTCACTGCTTTCAGGAAACATCCCTTGTCATTGTTCTGTGTTGCTGTCCTCCACAGTCCTCCCTCTTGAAGCTCTTCTTAGTTCTTAGTAGATGGTGGTCATTTGTATTACTTGTCCCACTCATCATTCTCCACAGCGCAGCATCCTGCTGCTCTTCTTCCTTCCTGGAGCTTTCTCAGCTCCTAGGAGAAAGTGACTTGCCATAATTCTATCATTCTCCTCAACCTTCCTTTGATGGTATCCTGCCCTTTCACTGGGGACCAACTCTTAAACTACTACCCAATGTAGGAAAAACATTCAACAAAAAAGACACGTCTGTTTTTCTTCAATCAGTTTTTGGACGCAATCTTCATGCCTCACAAGAATCAGGTTTCTGGGACTCTCTAAGGAATAGTGTTCACCTCATCACAAGAAAGTCTCAGTATCCAATTCCATGCAGGTTCATAGTAACTCACTGCCTCCTCTTTCACCCATTTCCCTGACAGTATGGTGGATCTCCCTTTGTAAAAGCACTTACCTCAAAAGGAACATTCTGTCTGTCCCAGACTGAACATCCATCACCAGACTTTTCTCAGGATGGTGAGTCAAATAATGCAAATTACCTGGAGTTGCTTCCAGAAACATCTTGCTAACAGTGAAGGCAGAGTAGTTTTGTAGTTCCTATTCCAACTGGAAAAGACCAAGTTAATGAAAAGGTGGTTTATATTCAACTCTATATATAAGGGAGAAAAGCTTTGTCAAATAAGAGCTTAAGGACAGAGTGCAGCCATACTAATTTGCATTAAATATTTTTAGCAAATAATGGAAAGAACAGAGATATAAAACTCTGTCTAGCCCTATCTGCATTGTGATAAATTTCCAAATGATGTCATTTCAGTATAGTTAGCCTCTGAATCTCAAAACTTTTTTTAATTCTGATTTTTAAATTTGGAAACTACATCCTATGCAAATGAAAATAATTTTGAACTAGTAAATATAAATCTCTAAGGAACATAATTATTGTTTAGGATTAGGTGGGTGCCTGTATTAATTTTTATCTTTTCTTTAATTAGCACTCCATAAACCCTTTTTGCCAACAAAGCTTTGCAACAGCCAGGCTGGTTTATTTAACCTTTCTCCACTAGATGGAGCCACAAACCACCACAATGGTTTTCCATTTTTCTTTAAAGAATGCCTTTAGTTGATCATTCTTTTAACAAAATCCAAATAACATTTTCGAGGAAATATATATATATATATAATATATATTTGTTTTGTTTTGTTTTGTTTTATGTTAAGTAACAAATACAAGAGTCACTGTTGAGTGATGGACAGAAAACTAGCCTCAGGGTTTACATGAGGTTTTCACCACATGCAGGCAGTGTGACTCAGGACAATTTACTTAATGTCTCAGTACCCCTAAGCAACTCTCTAAACCTCTCAGTTGTGGTACAGTTGGTAGAATGTCCCCACTGAAGTTTCCCAGTCTGCATTGATCCAAAAGACAATAAATATGATGGGAATTTGAGAATTTATATTTTTAGAGTCTTAACAATAATTTTTAAAAACCTCCTATGAATTGCTTTCACAAACAGGGACATAAATGGAGATGGAATAACTTGGCTCATGGTCGCCTCATATAAATGCTGTCAATGAGCATATAATCTCAAGTTTTAAGGAGTTTTGTTTTTATTTAGTCTGAATCATAAGTTCATCAATGCGAAGGACTCCAGTCAAGAAAATTCCTTCCACTCAAGCACATCAACTACCTTGTATCATTTATAATCTTAGAAAGTTATAAGGGAACACTTAGGGGTTAAATAGCTTGCCCATAGACATAGAAATAGTATAAGCAAGTGTTTGAATCTAGACATTCCTGTCTCAAAAGACAACCCTCTGGAAATTTGGTTTCAGTCACTTGCCACAGTGATTGAGAAGGAGCACAGCATCTGAAGTTAGAGTATCTGAAGTCAAATTCTGACTCTCCCAGTTAAGAGGCCTTCAACAAAGCAGTCCCTATGCCTCAGTTTCCTCCTTTCTAAAAAGAATTTGTACTAGGTGATTTCTAGGTTCCTTCCTTTTTTCTTTAGGGGGAAAGGCAGGGCAATTGGGGTTAAGGGACTTGCCCAAGATCACACAGCTAGTAAGTGTCAAGCATCTGAGGCCACATTTGAACTCAGGTCCTCCTTACTCCATGGCTGGTGTTCTATTCACTGTGCCACCCAGATGCCCCTCCAGTCCCTTCTGACTCAAAAATCTATGATCCTATGCTCCTATTTTTAAATTTAGTATAAGGATTTTCCCCATGACTTGAAAGTCTCAATAGAGCATTCTCTAAATCAATGTTAACATAGATTTTATAGTGAAAATGATGATTCTAGATTAAAAAACAACATTAAAAGTTACTAAAAAGGCATGTTATCTACAGAAGCAAACAAGCAACTGCTTTTTAATCAGAGAAGAAAACTACATTTTTTTTTATCCAGACCTATAATTTCATCTGTCCCATACTGTCTACTCCCATGTAAAACAATGATTATCTGTTTAGAAGATTTGTTGTCTTGGGAGCACTGAGAAATCAAATGACTTGCCTATGGTCACATAGCCAGAAAGTGTTAAGAGTTAAGACTGGAACCCAGGTCTTTTTGCTAAAAAGGCCTAGGCTCCTCTTCAGTCCAGCCCACTACCTCCCATGTAGAAAGTATAATAATAGGACACAGATTATAGAAATGGTACTATGGACTTAACTGAATCCAGGAATGCAAAGGGACCACTGGGCTGTATAGTCCAATCAGCATTGTGAATCAGCCCAGCAGATTTATTATTCAGTTCAAAAAGCAGAAATAACTTCCCCTGTGAGGTAGGTAGTAGTACAAATCTTATTATCTCTATTTTATAGATTTTTACAGGCAACTGAGGCTCAGAAAGGTTAAGTGACTAATTCATGATAATACATTTAATAAGTTTTGAAGAATTCACACTCCTTATCCCAAGTCCAACAATGTTCTATCTACTACCAGGGTTTCTTAAACTCTTTTCACTCTAGACCCCTTTAGCACTTCTTAAACTATGGGTGGAGATCCCACTATCTACCTCTCAGTAAATAGAAGTTATTAACTGAAAGAGGTTACCTTAGAGATCTTCCAGACAAATTGCTTCATTATAAAGCAATGAAAACTGAGGCCTAGTCAGGTGATGATTTGGAGACTTGAATTGTGTTGCCCATGTGTGGCAGGCAAGGACCAGGGCCCAGTCATCCTTGATCCGAGCACAGTGCTTCTCCATAGCTCTACCTGGGTATGACTACATCTGCACCCATGTGAAAGGAAGAGTATCATTAGAAAACTACCTGCAGAAAAGCAGGGTTCAGGGTGAATAGAGAGCTTCCTACGACTGAGAAAATGCAAATACTTATATGGCCGTCATGACAATGATCTCAAGACCTGGAACCACATTGTGCAAAGAACAGTTATGATAACAGAAGAGGACAAAGGCTTGAAGCACCCCGGGCTTTATTGGGCAATGGAGCAGGGCTGAGTCAAACTTGGAACACCCAATCAATCAACAACATTTATGAAAATTCCAATTGTAAGAAATACCTTAAACTAATAGCACAGGAGATATTCCAAGTTTGTGCTTCAGGGCATGTTGTTGCTGCTACTACCTTCCCTCTATTGATTCTTTCTCTTTCTCTCACATTTATAGGTTAAGAAAAAATTCTCTCCTAAAGCAGGTGAAACACAAGCAGAGTCAGAGGCCCAGGAACTTAAGTTTTCCCAAAGAGATTGCCTCTTACAATGAACAGGGGTAGAAGTTAAGTGACCTGCAGCAGCTATTGCCACTAACCTAGACAAGGGCAGTTCCCTCTCTTCCCCTTTGATGCTACAAGTAGGCAGCAGTTAAAAGCTGAGAGTGCCTGGGCACCTTGGTATTGATAGCCCATTATATAGGGTCAGCAATCTTATTTTGAAATCTAAGATTTATTGTAGTCATTTCTTTTTACATCAGTCATTTCTAGATATGCCACCCACTTCCCATCACAGGCTGAAATTGAACCTTCCCTTGTATAAAAGTAAAACAGTTATACAAAAAAAAAAGACAAAAAACTAATAACATGCAATATTTAATGTCCTTTTGTGAAGAAGATGGAGGTGTGTTTTATTATCTGCTAAGTACCAAGATTTATTATAAAAATTATTCAGAGCTTAGTTTTCTTTTAGGGTCTTTTCATAGACATCATTTTATCTTCTGTATATATGACTCTTCTGTTCTACTTATTTCCTTCTTCATCACTTCATACAAAACTCCTTTCTCTGAATTCTGCCTCCTTGCCATTCTTACTGAAAAAAGTATTCTATTACATTCACATAGCACATTTTGTTCATCTGGTTCTCAACTGATAGGCACTCACTTTATTTTCATTTTCATTTTATTTCCACTTGCAAAGAAGCAAATGTAATTGTGATGCACATAACAATTAGAGATATTCAAAAGCAGAATAGGCTTCCTTCCACAGGAGGTCTATGGGCAATCCTTCACTGAAAGTCTTCAGACAAAGACTCAATAACCACTTGTTAGATGTTATAGAAGGTATTCTTGTTGAGTCGTTTTTTTCAGTCACACCGGACTCTTCATGAATCCATTTGTAGTTTTTTTTGGCTCAGATATGAGAGTGATTTGCCATTTCTTTCTTCAGCTCATTTTACAGATGAGAAAACTGAGGCAAAAAAAGGTTAATTGACTTGATCAGGGTCATGCAGTTAATCAGTGTCTGGAGGGGCGGAGCCAAGATGGCAGAGTAGAGGCAGGAACTTGGCATGAACTCTTCCTCCCCCCACCCCCTCCCCACCCCCACCAACTACCTGCAATACCTATAAAACATGACTATAAACAAATTTTAGAGCTATAGAACCCACAAAGTGACAGAGAGAAACAAATCTCCTGCTGAAGGCAACTGGCAGACCAGCAGGAAGGGTCTATAGCACCAGACTGGGAGCCAAGCACAGTTGCATGTGAGCTGCACCAAGCCCAGGGTGGCCCTGACCAGTAGCCCACCTGAGCAGACTTCAAGAGAGTGAATCCAGCAGCTGTGGTGGTTTCCAGACTTCTCAACCCATAAACACCAAAGGGAAAGTAAAAGGTCACTGGGGACTCCATTGGAATTGGGTAAGAGAAGCGCGGTCCAGCCCCTTCCCCTGGGGTGAGAGGTGGCGGAGGCATGGCACCTGCAGCTGCTGCTGTGGCTCCCTCAGGAGCTCCAGGCATACAGATTATAGGGAGACCAAGCAACCAATTTTTGACCTGCTTAGATCTGGATTGCAATCTTGGTTGGGGATCCTGGGGTGTGTGGCAGCGTTCCAGAGTTTGGGGTGGCTGTAGAGAAGGCACCCTCCTCAGACCTCTGACAACATCTGCAAAAACCCAAGCAATTTGGGACATAGCTTTCTCTACTCGAAAAGCAGAGTTCTACTGTGGCAAAGAGCTCAAAAGTCAAGTAATTGGCTGGCAAGATGAACAAGCAGAGGAACCACAATCATACTATAGAAACCTTTTGGGGGGACAAAAAGGATAAAAACATGGAACCAGAAGACAACAAAGTCAAAACTGCATCAAAAGCTACCAAGAAAAATATGAAATGGTTATAGGCCATAGAGGAGTTCAAAAAGGATTTTGAAAATCAAGTAAGAGAAGTGGAGGAAAAATTGGGAAGAGAAATGAGAATGATGCAAGAAAATCATGAAAAGCGAGTAAACAGCATGCTAAAGGAGACCCCCCAAAATAGTGAGGAAAATAATACCTTAAAAAATAGACTAACCCAAATGTCAAAAGAGGCCCAAAAAGCCAATGAGGAGAAGAATGCTTTAAAAATTTGAATTTGCCCAATGAAAAGAAATTTCAAAAACTCATTGAAGAGAATAATTCCTTCAAAATTAGATTAGAGGAAATGGAAGCTAATGACTTTATAAGAAATCTAGATACTATAAAAAAGATCCAAACATCTCATTTAAACCACTGACCTGGAAAATAGATCCAGGAGAGATCATTTAAAAATTATTTGACAACTTGAAAGCCATGATCAAAAAAGAGCCTAGAAATCATCCTTCAAGAAATTCTCGAGGAAAATTGCCCTTTATTCTAGAACCAGAGAGCAAAATAGAAATTGAAAGAATTCACCAAATGCCTCCTGAAAAAGATCCCAGAGGCGGAGCCAAGATGGCGGCATAGAAGCAGCAAAGCACCACAGCTCCCACACAAACACGCTAAAAAACTCATAAAATGGGACGCTAAACAGATTTTCAAGCGCCAAAACTCTCCACAAGACAGAAAGAATACCTGTTGCTACAGGCAGCACAGCAGGCAGGGCTCTTCGCAGCAGTCTGGGACCCTCGGCCGAAACCCAGCCGGCTCAGGCCCTGGGGCATCGGGCAGGGAACCGCGGCTACAGGAGAGCAGATCGGCTGCACTGGAGCCACAGTTACCACATTTATCAGGCCAGAAGACAAAAAGGCTAAGAGAAAGGTCAGTGGATTTTGCTAACTGGGGAGGAGAAAACCGGGTCCGGCCAAACTGCTCCCAGGGCAAGGAGGCAGCGGGAAGTGGCTGTATAGCAGCAGGAACATAGCAGCAGCAGCCTCCACTGGGCTGCTTCAGAGCCCTCGGCCTGCAGATAGCAGGGGGGCTGACGCGACCCATCACCCATCGAGGCCAAGGGCTCTTGCGTTGAGCGGCCTGGATCTGGATCGGGGTCTTGAGTGGTGGTCCTGGGGTGCGCTTTCAGTGAGCCAAAGCTGGGGGGGGAGCTGCAGCACCCCACTAATAGCTCTGGCAGCTGAGAGGGCCCCAGCGATTTGGGACAGAGCTTTCCCCCTCCAGGAAGCAGAGTTCCACAGAGCTAAAAAACCAA
>JAQQSW010024079.1:0-10153 GCA_028646575.1 Pseudocheirus occidentalis
TTCAAAGTCCTTTTTTTCAGTTGATGTATAGCTTCTAGGCATTCTTCAAGTGTCTTGGAAGCATTTGGTGTGGGAGTTCTGACTGTGTTGTCTTCCTCCCGTTCCATGCTTTGATCTTTTTTGTCCACACAAAAGGATTCTAGAGTTTCATTGCTGTTCATATTTTGCTTCTTTTTCCTCATGCTGGCTAGTTAGTTAATTGGTTGGTTTTTTTTTAGCTCCGTGAAACTCTGCTTCCAGGGGGGAAAGTTCTGTTCCAAATCGCTGGGGTTTTCCCTGGTGCCGGAGCTATTAGCGGGGTGTTGCAAGTCCCCCTGGCTTTGGCTTGCTGAAAGTGCACCCCAGGCCCACTACCTAAGACCACAATCTGGATCCAGGCCGCTCAACGCGAGAGTACTTGGCCCTGATCAATTGATTCAGCCCCCCTGAGAAGTCCACAGGCCAGGTGCTCTGAAATAGCCCAGTGGGGGCAGCCACTGGTTACAGCAGTTCCTTCTTTACCTTCTCATGTTTCTCTTGCTTCTTGTATTTGAATGTCAAATTTCCCATCCAATTCTAGTTTTTTTCATCAAGAATGCTTGAAAGTCCTCTCTCATTGAATGACCACATTTTCCCCTGAAGCATTATACTCAGGTTTGCTGGGTTGGGGATTCTTGGTTTTGATCCAAGTTCCTTTGACCTCCAGAATATCATATTGCAAGCCCTACAGTACCTTGGTGTAGAAGCTGCTAGATCTTGTGTTATCCTGTTTGTGTTTCCACAATATTAAAATTGTTTCTTTTGGCTACTTGATATATTTTCTCCTTGATCTGGGAACTCTGCAACCTGGTTATAATATTCTTAGGAGGTTTTTTTTGGAATATTTTTCAAGACGTGATCAGTGAATTCTTTTAATTTTTATTTTGCCTTCTAGTTATAAAATATCAGGGCAATTTTCCTTGAGAACTTCTTGAAGGATGATTTCTAAGTTCTTTTTTTATCATTGCTTTGAGGTAGTCCAATAATTTTTAAATTATAACTCCTGAATCTATTTTCCAGGTCAGTGTTCTTTCCAATGAGATATTTCACATTGACTTCTATTTTCCCATTTGTTTGGATCTGTTTAATAGTGTCTTGATTTCTCATAAAATCATTAGCTTCCATTTGCTCCAATCTAATTCTGAAGGAATTATTCTCTTCAGTGAGCTTTTGAAATTCTCTTTCCATCTGGCAAATTGGCCTCTTTAAGGCATTCTTCTCCTCATTGGCTTTTTGTGCCTCTTTTGTCACTTGTGTTAGTCTGTTTTTATAGTGTTATTTCCTTCTGTCAGGTTGTTGATTATCTTTTCATGATTTTCTTGCATCATCATCATTTTCCTCCACTTCTCTTATTTGATTTTCTATATCCTCCTTGATCTTCTCCATGGCCTGTAACCAGTTCTTATTTTTCTTGGAAGCTTTTGATGGAGGAGTTCTGACTTTGTTGTCTTCCTCCCATTCCATGCTTTCATCTTTTTTGTCCCTAAAAGAGGAATCTATGGATTGATTGCTGTGCTTGCTTTGCTACCTCTGCTTCCTCATATTGCCACTCAATTACATGACTTTTGAGCTCTTTGCCACAGCTGAACTTTGCATTCAGAGAGTATAGCTTTGTCTCAAATTGCTGGGGTTTTCCCAGCTGCCGGAGGTATTACTTGGGTACCTTTTCTTCAACCCTGACAAACTTTGGCTCACTGGTCACACTTCCTAGGACCTCCACCCAAGACAGCAATCCAGATCCACCCAGGTTAAGGCAAGTGCACTTAATCTCTTAATGGTTGCTTGGTCCCCCTATGATCTGCAGGCCAGGAGCTCTGAAGCTGCCACATAGAGGTGGCTGCGTGTTTGTAGCACCTCTGCCACTTCTTGTCTCAGGTTAGGGCCTGGACCATGCTCTGTCTCCCCCACTTCCATCAGAGTTTCACACTGACCTTTTACTTCGTTTTCAACATTTATGGGTTCATCATTCTTGAAAGTGCCATAACTGCTGGTGCTTCACTCTTCTGAAGTCCTCTCCAACCACTGCTGGTCAGGCCTCACCTGGAACAAAAAGTGTCACTCACACAGGGAAAGGTTCAGCTACTAGCATGCTGAAATGGACCCTTCCTTTAGGTCTTTCAGGCTGCCTTCAGTGTGAGTATTGTTTTTCTCAGTCACTTTGTGGGTTCTGTACCTCTAAAATTTGTTTGTAGTCCTTATATGAATTTAGGTGGTTATAGGGGAAGCTCATGGAGTTTTCCTGAATCTTGGCTCCTCACCCCCCCCCCCCACTTCATCATTTCTTATAGTGCAATAATATTCCATCACAATCATTTACAATTACTTCAGCCATTTCCTGATTGACAGACATCCCTTCCATTTCTAATTCTTTGCCCACAAAAGGAACTGCCATAAATGTTTTTGTACCTACAGGCCATTTTCTTTATTTGGGATCCAGACTGAAATGTAGTATTTTTAAGTCAAATGGCATACCCAATTTGATAACCCTTTGGGCATAGTTCCAAATTATTCTCCATAATGATTAGATCATTTTAGTCTTAATCACCAATGATCTCTTAATCACCAATTCTGATGGTCTCCTCTCAGTCCCATAATTTCTCAATCTATATGGTGTATTTGACATTCCTGACATTTTCCTCTTGGATACATTCTCCTCTCTGTGTTTTTGTGACATTATTCTACCTTGGTTAATTTCCTCCCTGACTGACTGCTCTTGCCATTTTCCTTAGATGGAGCAGCATGCATATAATTCCCTGAAATTATAATTTTTCTAAAGGCCTAGTCACATACTCTCATTTCTTCTCACTTTAAATTTTCATCTTGATAAATTAATCAGCTACCATCAGTTTACCTATTATCTTTATGGAGCTGATTTCCAGATCTATTTTTATTAAACTAATAAATATTGATTAAGTGCCTCCTACGTTACAGACATTGTGCTAAGCAAATATCAAGCTCTCTCCTGAGCTTCAACCTTTTATTACCAACTTGTGTTACCAGAACTTTCCAAGCTGGATATCCCAAAGATTATTCAAACTGAACATGTCCAAAACTGAGTTAATTTTCTTCCCCTTGAAGTGTACTTTTCCATGATTTCTAATATCTGTAGATGTCACACTATCCTTCTGATCTCTCAGGCTTGTAATGCTGCCATTGTTCTATATTCCTCAGTCTCCCTTACCTTTTATATCTAAACAGCTTCATATTTTGATATTACTGCCTTCATATCTCAGACCCTATCCCATTCTATTTACTTAAAGAACTACTCTCTTAATTCTAGTCCTCAATCCCTCTCACCTAGATTATTTCAATAGTCTCCTAACTGACCTCCCTGATTCTAGTCTCTCTTTATTCTAATCCATCCTGATAACTGCTGCAAAATAATTTTCTTTATGCACAGATCTGACCATGTGACTTTTCTATTCAAACAAGTCCAGCGACGTATTACCTTTATGATAAACTATAAACTCCTCTATTTAAATTTTAAAGTGCAGCACAATCTGGCCCAATCTATCCTTCCAGTTTCATTGAGTACCATACTCCTCCCCTAAAAACACACATAAATTCTCTCTCTCTCTCTCTCTCTCTCTCTCTCTCTCTCTCTCTCTCACACACACACACACACACACACACACACTCACTCTCCAGTCACATCAATTTGATCTTGTCTCTGTTCCTCATGCAATTCTGTCTTTTCTCTTTGTGCCTTTACGTTGACTTTCCTACATGCCTAGAGTGTATTCCCTCCTTAATTCTACTTCATATAGTCTCTCATTTTCTTTAAAACATAATGTAAGCACAACTTTCAACATGAAGCCTTATCATTCTCCCAAAGGGAGAGTTAGTGCCCTCACAAGCAATCTAGCTTATCCATAACATGTATATGTGTATCTGTATGTACATTTCATATTTATTTATTTTATATTTATCTCAGGTATGTGTTATTTGTATTTGCTGTCTCACTCATTAGAATATAAATTCATTGAGAGTGGATATATATATTTATATTTTTTTCTTCTTTCTACTTGTTTCTTTAGTATCTAGCATGGTAACTAGAAAATAGAAAATGCTTAGAATAATTGTAAATTCATCAACTGATACCCAGCATGTAGTTAGTACGAACATATTCATTTTTTATTACTCTAGGTGGTTAACCATTATTCACTTTCTAAGCAAATGGAATGGAAATGAGACATATTTCACCTTAACCCATGCCCATCAAAACTGAAACAATTATATAGTTTCTAATTATTTAAAATAATACCAGCAATTAATTTCTGGCTATTAATTTTAAAATAGATCTAGCAACATTATTTTTACTGTCTCAACACAAATTATTTCAATTGAATAATAGAACTCTACACTTTCAATGTTGTATTAGAAAATATTGTAGTGATTGACTAAAATGTGTCTGTCATGACAACCTATGCATATCATCCTTTCAGATAACTTTAAACCCACGAACTATTATGTTGTTAAAGATTTATATTAATAATTTTATATACACTTTCTAGTTTCATGGTTTGCCTAATATTTCTGCCTAGCTGACCAACATGACCTCATTACTTTGTAGATACCTAATTTTGACTCACTCGAATATTCCATAATACATAAAGTGTTTATATTGTCATTGTCTAGACAATGCCAGCAGGTGACTAACTCCGAGTAGGCTCCTAGATCAAGTCAGAGATACTCTTTAGTTTGGTTAAGCTTAATAGTGCCCCATCTATTTCATTATCCTTTACTACAGAAAAGAAATGTGTTATGTCATGGGCTCATTTTTGTCACTATATTTTGTGTAATCATGTGGTTTCACAAAACTAATTGACATCAGTCCTTATGCAGCATTTCTATATCAAAGAAGTGGACAAACCTGAGCATTTCAGAAGTTGTCAGATAAAGCAAGAAAGCACATAAATTAATTATTCTAGGTTTAAGGTGATCAAAACCAAAAACAAAACACCTCTTCAAAAAGTCTACATTTTCTTAAGGATGGGGGACAGAAAATAACATGTACAAAACAGGTAAATAAAGAATAATTTAAGGAAGTCTATAGTACCAGCATTCATGTGGACTAAAAATGGGTTTGGAGAGGAAATAGTGCCTGAGACTTCAATGAAAATAAAATTTCCAAAATTCAAGAGTAATAAGAAGGCACATCACCATTATATGGATTAGAAACACAATCCTAAATTTGTGGAACTAAAGTAAACCATATGCCTCCTTGACTGGAAAACAGATCACTGTAACAGCAAGCACTCTAGTATAGCTGGGATGATGGCTGGCAGATGATCTTTGATGTGTTTTTCTAAAGGAAAGCAATTCAAAAGGGGTTAAAAAGGGGGTTACTTTAATCAAATATATATCATTCATGTAGTTCAGGGGAAAAAAGTCAGCACCCTGAAATTCAGAGAAAATACAAACAGAAATTACAAGCAGACAAACAATACAGATAGAGAAAATAACACAATTCAACAGACCAACAGGCAGGGCTTCTAGCTGTCTGATCATTACATACATACAATGTTAGTTACCAAAGAGAGAAGCACCAGTATCTGTGTTTCCAAAGCCAGGGCGCTCAACAGCTGCCCAGAGTCTCATCTGACCAAAGCACACAACTATTCCCATAAGTGGGCCCCAAAGTAAAACCTCACCTCAAATATATATATAATCTATCTATCTATCTAGCTATGTATCTATTTATCTATCTATCTATCTATCTATCCTCTTCCAAGGTCAGAGAACATCACAACCATTGTGACCCACTGCCTAATTGCAAAGCAACAGAAGTTGGGGCTTCCTGAAACTAAGCAAGTTCCTCCTTTTAGACTCCAAGTGAAGCCCATTAAGTGAAAAGGAAGATCTTCACAATCCCTTACCACTGCAGTCATATAAAAGGTAATAGTGTAAATTTGGTACTACGCCCTATATGTAACTAAACTGTGTATATTCTTTGACTTATTAATAATACCCTTACTAAGCATATGTTCCCTACAATGCACAGGCAAAGGACACATATGTAAAAACATTATGGGATGGCAGCACAGAGGCAGCAAGGATCAGGAGCTCCTGCACAGCCACCTTTAATACACATAAAATAACAAATTTTATACCTCCAAAATCCACAGAACTACAGAAAACACGTCTCTTGCTGAAGGCAGTTCAACAGGAGGGACACATGACAATGGGTTGGGAGCCCAGGCCAGACCAGCCCAAAACCACAGCCTGGCGCTAGGGTGGTGGGGAGAAGCCACAACCACAGCCAGAGCCATTCTATCGCTAAAGGCTAAAAAGTGAATCTGAATGAATTCAAGGGCGACAGAACCCATTGAGAGACTGAGTGAGGTGGATTCCCAGCCCAGGAAAGTGTCTACGTAGATTGGGGTAAGAAGAACTCTGAGCACAAAGAAGCTGCACCAGTGTGGAGCAGAGAGCAGAGAAGAGCAGACCCCAAGGAAAAGCTCCAGCTAGGCATCCAGCAGACTCACCCAGCCTGAGAGGTTTACAGCCATCTCACCAGAGGACAGAGGATCATGGAACCAGGTAGGGAAAAACTTGGGGCCCACAACAGCACGGGAAGCATGTTCTGTGGGGGCAATCTGGATGTTACTGCCAGAAGCCAAGATGGAGGAATAAAGTTTAGTGGCTCCTCTAAATCCCTCCCAGACCAAGAAAAGTCCGGAATTAAATGTTGCAATCAGAGTAAAATCTTGAATCAGTGGAAACAGCCCGAGGGACAGCTGAGGAAAGGAGAAAGAAGACAATACAGAGTCTAAGCCCAATAGGATGGAGCCAGCAAGCCCTACAAAGAAAAACCAATTTAGCACCACTGGCCCAATCAGCAAACAACAGCTCTGCCTCAGGCCTTCAGATGTAGCCAGCTCTGAACCTGCTCAGGGTCACAGGCTCTGAAACCTGAAGGAGTTGGACCACCGAGCATATTCAGGGGGGAGGGAAAGAGTAGCAAGGGGGAAAGGTAGTAAAGAGGGGGGATGACAGTGAGGGAATACCGAGCGAGGTGGTGGTCAAAAGGAAAATTCTTAAGGAGGGAAAGGGAAAAGGAAGGCATAAAGATATAAACAGGGGAGGGAATAAGATGGAGGCAAAGTCACAGATAGTAATCATAACTGTGAATGTGAATGGGATGAACTCTCTCATAAAACAGAGGCGGATAGCAGAATGGATTAAAAACCACAATCCTACAATATGTTGTCTACACTAAACGCATCTGAAACAAGGGGAGACGCACAGAGTAAAGGTAAAAGGATGGAGTAGAATATATTATGCCTTGGCAAAAGTAAAGAAAGGAGGGGTAGCAATTCTTATCTCAGATAAAGCAAAAGCTAAAGTAGATCTAATTAAAAGAGATAAGGAAGGAAACTACATCCTGCTAAAAGGCACCATCGAGAATGAAGCAATATCATGACTTAACATATATGCACCAAGCAGTATAGCATCCAAGTTCCTAGAGGAAAAGTCAAGGGAATTAGAGGAGGAAATAGATAGCAAAACAATACTAGTGGGGGACCTCAATCTCCCCCTCTCTGAACTTGATGAATCTAACCTCAAAATAAACAACAAGGAAATTAATGAGGCAAATAGAATTTTAGAGAGGTTAGACATGATAGATCTCTGGAGAAAACTGAATGGGGATAAAAAAGAATATACCTTCTTCTCAGCAGTACATGGCACATTCACAAAAATAGACCATGTACTAGGGCATAAAAACCTCACAAGTCAGTGTAGAAAGTCAGAAATACTAAAGGCATCATTCCTAGATCATGATGCAATAAAAATTATATGTAATAAATGGCCATGGAAACGTAGGCAAAAAACTAATTGGAAACTAAATAATTTAATCCTAAAGAATGAGTGGGTTAAACAAGAAATTATAAAAAACAATCAGTAAATATATTCAGGAGAATAACAATAATTAGGAATCATAATAAAACTTGTGGGATAAAGCAAAGCCAGTACTTAGGGGAAGTTTCATATCCCTGAATGCATACTTCAAAAAAATTAGAGAAAATGGAGGTCAATGAATTGGGCATGCAACTGAAAAAGCTAGAAAAAGAACAAATTGAAAATCCCCAGCTAAACACTAAATTAGAAATAATGAAAACCAAAGGAAAGATTAATAAAATTGAAAGTAAGAAAGCAAACTTATAAATAAAACTGAGTTGGTTTTATGAAAAAATCAATACAATTGATAGACCCTTAGTCAATATAATAAAAAAAGAAGAAAATCAAATTCTGAGTCTCAAAAATGAAAAGGGTGAATGTACCTACAATGAAGATGAAATTTAAACAATAATTAGGAATTATTTTGCCTAACTGTATGCACATAAATTTGACAACCTTAGAATGGTTGAATATTTACAAAAACACAAGTTGCCCAAACTAACTGAAGAGGAAGTAAATTACTTAAACAAGCCCTTCTCAGAAAAAGAAATTGAACAAGCTATCAAAGAGCTACCTAGGAAAAAATCCTCAGGGCCAGATGGATTCACTAGTGAATTCTATCAAACACTTAAAGATCAACTGATTCCAATACTCTACGACTATTTGGGAGAATTTGTGAGGAAGGAGTCCTTCCTAATTCTTTCTATGACACAAATATGGTGCTGATACCTAAATCATAGAGAGACAAAACAGAGAAAGAAAATTACAGACCAGTCTCCCTCATGAATAAAGATGCAAAAATCTTAAATAAAATATTAGCAAAAAAAGCTACAGCAACTTCTAACTAGAATAATACATTTTTGACCAGGTTGGATTTATTCCAGGAATGCAAGGATGGTTCAATAATAGGAAAACCATCAGTATCATCGTTCATATCAACAATAAAACTAGCAGAAAACTTACGATTTTTTCCATAGATGCAGAAAAAGCCTTTGACAAAATACAACAGCTATTCCTATTAAAAACACTAGAAAGTATAAGAATAAATGGAGTTTTCCTTAGAATAATAGTTAGCATCTACTTAAAGCCATCAGCAAGCATTATATTGCATTATATGCAATGGGGATAAACTAGAAGCATTTCCAATAAGACCAGGGGTGAAACAAGGATGCCCACTATCACCCCTGTTATTCAATCTAGTACTAGAAACATTTTCAGTAGCAATTAGAGAAGAAAAAGGAATCAAATTAGGCAAAGAAGAGACTAAATTATCACTTTTTGCAGATGACATGATATACTTGGAGAATCCTAGAGAATCAAGTAAAAAAGCTTCTTGAGACAATCAATAAATTCAGCAAGGTGCAGGACATAAAAATAAACCCACATAAATCCTCAGCATTTCTATATATTTCCAATTTAGCCCAACAGTAAGAGGGAGTAAGAGAAACCCCATTTAAAGTTACTGTAGACATTATAAAATATTTGGGAATCTACCTGCCAAAACAAACTCAGTACATTTATGAACACAACTACAAAACACTTTTCACACAAATAAAAGCAGATCTCACTAATTGGAAACACACCAATTGCTCATTGGTGGGTAGAGCTAATATAAAAAAATGACAATTTTACCTAAATTAAATTACATATTTCATGCAATACCAACCAATCTACCAAAAATGTACTTTATAGAACTAGAAAAAATAGTGACAAATTCATTTGGAAGAACAAAAAGTCCAGAATATCAAGGCAATTAATGAAAAGAAATGTTAGGAAGGTGGCCTAGCCATACCAGATTTTAATCACTATTATAAAGCAGCGGACCTGAAAACTCCCTGGTACTGGCTAAGGAATAGAGTAGTGGATCAATGGAATAGATTGGGTACAAAAGACTCAGTAGTCAACGACTATAGTAATATACTATTTGGTAATCCCCAAGACCCCAGTTTCTGGGTTAAGAATTCACTATTTGACAAAAAATGATGGGAAAATTGGAATATAGTATGGCAGAAACTGGGCATAGACCATTATCTAATGCCATACACCAAAGTCAAGTCTAAATGGATCCATGATCTAGATATAAAGGCTGATACTGTAAATAATCTGGAGAAGCAAGGAAATGTTTACCTGTCAGATTTATGGATCAGGGAAGACTTTATTACCAAAGAAGAGTTGGAGAGCATTATAAAATGCAAAATAGATAATCTTGATTACATCAAATTGAAAAGTTTCT